>CAUYPK010054249.1:0-13160 GCA_963574355.1 Loris lydekkerianus | reverse complement strand
AAAAAACAAAAGAGGGAATTGTTGGGCCCTGCCATGTGCCTGAGGCGTAGTGGAACTTCCTGAGCCTGACTAGAAGTAGATCCATTGAGCTACTTCCGCGTAGCAACGACTCAGCAAGGCCCGGCCTGAAACTGCCTCTACCTAGATACAGCCAATGTGGTACCATGCCACTGGCCCAACCCTGTCATGCACCTCTTCCCCCGCCTTCTTTCCCCGCCCCTTCTCCACAATAAAAAAATAAATTAATTAATTAAAAAAAAAAATCTGAAATGCCATAGAAAAGGAGGATGTGAAAGTAAATTTATGCTTTAAGACTTTAGCTTCTATTACAAATGGGTGAAGAATTGGAAATGCTAAAAAGCATCCCAGAAACATTTTCAAAGTAAAAAAGCATTTGAGAGTGGCCTATTTCTTTCTTCAAAGTGTCCTTGTAGTTGGGAATTTAGGTAGATTATTAGTGAAAGTGCTTAATTTACCTGGTTGATCTTTAATGTGAAGGTGTCCTAAAATCTCAGCTGCCTGAATACAACACATTTGCATAAATATTTTAAAATTTTATCTTAATAAGTGTGAATATACAGAGAAAGTGATAAAGAAGTTTTAATTCTCAAAATTAACTTGCTAAACTTAACATATTTGAAGTTCTATGATTAGGCACATATACATTTATTATTGTTAGATTCTTCTAACTTATTCCAACTAACTCATGATTATGAAATATACCGTTCCGCTTTTGATTATACTCTGTGTCTTGAAGTCTACCTTCTCCAACATTAGTATAGCTTCTTCAGTCTTCTTATAGTAACTGTTTTCATAGGACATCTTTTTTTATCCAGTTACTTTCAATCTATTTGTTTCTTTCTATTTAGTGTGAATCTTGCAGACAGCACAGACTTTAGTTTCATTTGTGTCTTTGTTTTAGAATTATTTTGAGAATCTATGGCTTTTAATTGGAATCCTTAGTCAATTAGCACTTAATAATTGTTATATTTTTATTTAGGTCTGTAATTTTACTGTTTGCTTATTGTTTGTTCTTTCATTTTTCTTTTTTGGGGGGTTGTTACTCTTTTTAATTTTTTCTGCCTTGTTTGTATTCTGATTAAGTTTTAATTTATCTATTGTTTCTTTTAGTGGCAGTTTTAGAAATTATAATACATATCCCTAAATTCTCATAGAATATGTAAAATTAATGTATTTTAAAATGCTTAATTTTCTTTATTCTTCAAGCAGAGTTTTATAGGATATAGAAATCTAGGTTGATAATTTTTTATTGACCAATTTAAAAATGTCCTCTGAACTCATTTTGTATAAACAAAAACATATTCAATATCCAGTTTCAAAGATAATCTGTTTAGATAACAACTAACATTCTGAGGCAAACTGTTTCGACTGCATTTATTTCTTTTTTAACATTTTTTGAATGAAAGACATTTTAACATAAAGGGAAATAATTTTCATATATATCCTTAACTTAAATAGTAATTTAAAAAGTCAATTTTCATACATTTCCCCAGAGATTTGTAACCACCTACCTTTAAATATAAATCACCCTTAATCTTTTTTTGTCCTAATTGACAAATGCAAAGTAATTTCACCTTTTTGTAAATGATAAATAAATTTAGTCCAAATATCACTTAATAAGTTTAATGTATTTCCAAATCACCTTGATTCTCATCTTCTACTTTTTTGAACTTCTCTTTTAATGCTAGTAATTTGCATTTAAAATTAAATTATTTCTTGTGTTGTTTAAACTTTTTCTTCCTCTAGTCTTTTTAAATTCTTTGCAGGCAGGATTCACGACTGATTCATCTGTGTATCCATGGATCTACATTAGCTTGTAAGAGTTCCATGCACTTAGAAAATATTTGAACATTTTTTGATGGGTAAGATACTGCTTAAAACTTTCTTTATAATTATTTTTCTTATATAAAAAACCAAATTGTTAGCCTGTTTATACTGAAGGATATTATAATTTCTTTGTGGTAAAAGAGAAAGTTATAGTCACATTGAAGGTGTTTAAATTTAGAAATTATGTATGTTTGGACTTAGAATATTTATGAGAAAGTGAATTAGAGCTCATTTGGTCTGATTTAATGAGACTTGGACATAAAGATATTTTAATTTTAATTTTAGTGCATTATTCATTTGTTAGCTGAAGCAAAATGAAGCAGTCACGCTGATAAATTCTTACTCATGAAAGTGGGTCTTAGAAATAAACTCCTATGCTGATAAAACTGAGAGGAGACTGGATTATCAATCGGTTAGATGTGTGTTTGATTGAAAGAGGGAAAGGCATAGAAACAGAGAGTACTGGGAAGGCTTGAGGTGGAGGGAAAATCTTAATATGCATGATTCCCTGAGACTCAATATTACTTATTAGGCCTTCTTAGGAAGAATTGTGGAGAGTGTAAAAAGTCAATTAGCAGGTCCAAAAGGAGCTACTCTCAACAGTAGACAACGACTTCCATCCTAAGTAGATAATGACCTACTGTGAGAGTGTCCTGCCCTAGACAGAGCCATTAGGAGCTTGGTGCCATTTATACTTTTTGTAACTAGTATTAAGCACTTACTTTATATTAATCAGGTCACTGGAAAATCATAATAGATGGCCTTTGCTTTGTCTGAGAACGTAGAAGTCAGATGTAGCATTACATGAATGGATGGACCAATAAACAAAAATTTTTAAATGCCAGGAAGGCTATGTTAACCAGTGTGATGAAAATGTGTCAAATGGTCTATAAAAGCAGTGTATGGTGCCCCATAATCACATTAATGTACACAGCTATGATTTAACAATAAAAAAGAAAAAAATAATAAACATACATTTTTAATATTAGGTAGTTGGTATAACTATTTACTTAAAGGTATGCTTCAGAAGCCACTTGGGATACTCTTAGAGTGGTGTTTTAATAAGACCAGAAAGTTTTACTGAGAAAGAGAAAGGTTTAAAGAGTAAGAGCAGGTATAGGTTTATAAGCAAGATACTTTCGTCATAGACAGCAGGCAGGCCCGCATTGTTGCAATAAAGAAAAGGCAAAGAGGCAAGGGTTATGACCAGGGGTTCTCTTGTATGATGCCTGGGTTAGGCCTACCTGATGTTTCAGAGACCACCTTGGAACCAGAGTCTTACTGTGCATGTGGACCTCTCATGAACCACTCTGTGGACCCATGGGGGTGGGTATGGACCACATGATAATTAGTCTTAAGGCTGTTTTCTTTCACTGTCCAGACTCTATTGTACCTGTTGCAGGCTAGAGAGTCTTCTATATCCTTTTGCAGTTGGCATGCTGAGTTCTGATTGGTAGATTGGCAGGATATTTCCTCCTCTCCAGGTGTGAGCAACTACTTGGGTCAGAATTCAGGTGGGTGGTACCAAAATGGGGGTCTGGGGGGCTTTCCCTGCCCTCCTTCCTAGGAGAACCATTTCTAACTACCTACCTAACAATACTTTGGATGCACAGTAGAAGAAACTTTGAATGTAATAATGTCTCTTGTCTTAAGGAGCAGGAGGTTCAAAGGTAGGACAGGATCCCAACCTGTTGCCATCAGCGTTCTGGTTCTATTTCTCCACAGCTCTGCTTTTCTTTCCTTTTAGTGTTGACTTTGGTTGTGCTCTTGGTCAAAGGATGGTGGCCAGCACCCCGTGCAGTGTGTTCTGTTCAAGCCTTGGTCATGTAAATTTTTATTTTCAGTGTGATTGGTCCATTTATCTTCTTTTGAACAAATAACAATCTTCAAGAGAATGTTAAGTACCAAGTGGCTTAACTGTGGGTTTCTAGAAAAAGAATTGGCAAAGATTAACATGATTGACTAAGACAGCTATTTTTTTTTAAACAAGAAGGAGGACATTCTACTACTATTGTTTATATAATAAGCATAAGAAGTTCACTATGAAAGTTTTGATATAGACTGTGTTGTGGTCCATTATTTCACTTTCAAGAAATTCAATCCACAGCAGCGTCCTTTCTGATTCACCCATGCAAATTTCAACTGGCTCAGCTTACTGGTGTTTCAGGGAGGGCTTCATTTGTTCTTGTCTATGCAGCACTCAGCAGCTATGAATCTGGGAAAAGAGCAGTTTTGTACAACAATATTCTGTGACTTTAAAAGTGGGTTAAATAAGTCTAAATGTCATGAGCATTTGCAAAGGCTTTTAGGACCTTATCCCTTATCACACTATTTTTTGGTGGTTTCAAGAAAGACAGGGAGAGAGTGTCCTGTGACCACAGTGACTGAGGAAAACATCACTGCTCTGGAAAAAAATGGTTTGCAAAAACAATCAAGTGACATTTGAGGATATTGAGGTGGTACTACAGGTTGAATCACCAGCAGTGTCAGAAATACTGCATGATTATCTTCTCCGAGTCAGGAAAGTTTCATTTCATCTCGGTGGATGCCTCACTCACTCTTTGACAGATGAGCAAAAGCCCATTCATATTAAATAGTGTAAAGAAATTCTGGTCAGATTCAATGGAGGCAAGTCTAGACACGTTTCTGACATCAATACTGGTGATGACACTTGGATTTGCCAGTTGGATGCAGAGAATAAACATCAGTCAATGGTGTGGATTTTTCCCCATGAAAATCCACTAACAAAAGAGAGGCAGCCAAGAGTGTTGAAAAGAAAATGGTGGCAATTTTCTTCTCCAAAAGCCGTCACATTGTGGTTGGTCCACATGGAGAAACAAAGGACTGTTGCTGCTCAGGATACACAACAGTACACCTACCAAAAGTTTTCAGGAAGTGTCAGGAACTGAGGCCAAGGGCAGACCTTGCACCATGACTATGTGTTCAACTACAGAGACAACATTGCCATTTAGTTCCTGGAGTCCACAGAGGTTAAAATTATGATTCATCCATCCTCAAGTCCTGACCTGGCCCCATATGATTATTTCCTATTCCCTACAGTAAAAATTCACATCCGCAGAAGGTTCTCTGTCTCTGAAGAAGTTCTTTAAGCCTACAAGGTGAGCTTACAGCACTGGAAAAAAATGAGAGGAAACAATGTTTTCTAAAATGGTATACAATAAAAAGGGATTTTTCAAAAATTCTATGGAAATTAATCATATGCTTTTTAACATATCAGGAAACACTTAGAAAAACATCAAGATAATATTGTCTCCAAGACATCCTAAAAGTTTAACACTTTTATTCTGGAAGTTTTCCTATGGTTATTCTTTTAAACCTAATAGCATGCATCTCCAGATTTGCACAATTTGCAGTAAGAAAGATGTAACAGGTCAAATATAAAACTTACCTAAGAAGGCTAAGATATTTCAAATGAATTTTGTTTTTTTGGTGGGACTATTTAAAGTGATTTACTTTGATTGGGGATTCTTAAATCACAATAAAATCAATTTTCAGTAAGAAAGATATAATAGGTCAAATGTAAAACTTACTTAAAAGCTCTCTCACAATAGAACGTCCTCTTGGATGGAAAAATGTCTATTGAAATTTTTCATAATTAGCAGAGGGTCTTCACTCTAAGTGTGTGCTTTTTTTTTTTTATTAAAGCACTATAAAATGACCTAAATTGGCTCCTCTTCCCCAAGTTTTTGTGTATTACAGGTCAAAATTTTCACCTTTAACCCTTAAGTATAAATCATGTAACCAGGTAACATATTCAGCTGGTCTTAGCACTCTTCTAGAAGTTGCTACTCATTTGCCTAAACCATTTAGTGATCCAGACAATTGCCTATGACCTGTGCCTCTGCTGCATTTCTTTTACTGTATGCAAATGTATGTGGCTGCCAGGAAGAAATAGGGGTAAGACCTGCCTTAAAAATTGTGTAGGTAAATTTTCTTAAAGCAGGTTAAGAAAATTTTCCTTAAAATGGAAGTGTCCTGATTTTGTTACTAATTCTTTTTCATGGAGCAGGAGTTTTGCTCTCTCTCTAAATTACAAACTACTGTCTATGGTAATGACTTACCATTATCAGGAAGCTGGAGGCAGAAACTGACTTGCAAAAGGATATGGGTACTTCATTTATTATCTACCAAACGTTTGTCTGATTTCTGCTTAAAAATTTAATATGCAGCAAGTCTGTGGAAATGATTCTATAATAAGGTAAATTTCTTAATCTGTCTTTAAAATTTTTGTAGCTCCTACTACTCAAAGAGACATGAGTTAAAAAGCAATAGCAAATAGTAGACCATCAGAAAAGAAATCTGTTTTTAGGACGATAAAAGCCTTTTTGAAAGGATGCTAATAAAATTTACCCATAATATGTCAGAATAATTATTTTAACTTGAATATCAAGAAACTTGAAACTGAACTAGAGTAGCTAAAATTAAATCGATTAGACAGAGTAGCTGTTGTATAGAGACTTAAATCATTAAGAAATTAACTTTGGGAACAATTATTTTATACTGGGAGCCCCATAAGAAAAATTTGATACACACAAAATGTGTGGAAGATGAACAAGAAACAAGAAAAGGCCGGTTGAATTTACATGACTTAATGACAATGAAATACATAGTCCTTATTTATGCCGGTCAGATATTTTATAGCATTAAAAACATGTTCTGGGCGGTGCCTCTGGCTCAAGGTGCAGGGCACCAGCCCCATATGCTGGAGGTGGTGGGTTCCAACCCAACTCCAGTCAAAAACTGCAAAAAAACCCCCCCAAAACAAACAAACAAAAATTACATGTTCTGCAACTATCCAAAGATAGAGAGGTGACCTTTAAACCAATTAAATTAGTTTTTAACCAAATGACTGGTTCTTACATATTGTAGAGACATAGTGTTTATTTAACTCTGAAACAGATATAAAATGATAAACATTTTAATTTCCTGGGAGAAAATATACTGTTATGAAATAAACTAACAAACCAATCCGGCTGTAATTTGCTCAAGAAGCAACATCAAACACAAATATTTTTTGAAAGGACAAATTTGGAAAAATAAAAATCTGTTTCTAAATTTATAGAAATTTTCTGTGATATATTTATTTCCTGTGATATAAAAACCTGTGAAGATATTTAAAATAACTGCTTTCAAAATAGATTTGTATTCTGTATTATTTTTGGTGGGGATTACAATTAGAATTAAATTAGAAAATAATTGTATATGTTTAGATAAGAGTTTTTCTGCCTTAACAAATTATATATGTGTGTGTGTGTGTGTGTGTGTGTGTGTATAAATTATTTTCTAGTGTATGTAGGTGAGTAAGAATTAATTCATAGTTTCTGATAGTATTGATGAGTTTCTGCTATAAATGAAAAAAGTTTCATGACTATCTCCAAAAGAAGCAAGTAAAGAAAGGAAAACATAACCAGCAGACATTCAGCAAAACAAATGTTCTCTGTTTTTAGCTGAACTTTGGAGTTCTTCAGTGCTGGTCCTTGACAGCATTTGTGATGCCTTCGTAAAGGGAACGCTGGTAACTGAGTGGGTAAATCAATAATTCAGGGTGACTCTATACACAGTTTTACAGTTAAAAAGACCCACATCATTGATTCTTTCATTTCTATCTAGAATCCACACTGGGTCAAAAATAAGATAAACAGAGAAACCAATCTCTACATCCATAAAGACATTCATACAAGTGTTTTCTCTATTTCTGCTTTAATGTAAAAACCAGAGAGAGATTCCTCAACAAACTCAGAATATAAGAGGACACACAGAGATTAACTTCCATCCAAAAGGAACTGAATGGTTGACATATTTGCCAGGATAACTATCAATCAATCCTTTTGAGTTCTTGTGAAACTGTATCAAAATGGAAAATTTGGTTTAATTTGAAAATTGATTTTTGGTTTTGATTGATAAAGTTACAAGATAGAAGTTATTTCGAAGCTAATTACATGATAGAAGTTATTTTGAAGCTGATGTGAGGATGACATAAAGATGTATATTTCAAACATTTCATGAATGCTATGCTTCAATGGAAATAAAGTACTATATTATTGGCAAATCCTAGCTTTTGTAACTCACTGAAAATCTTGGTGTATTCTATTTCCACCAATTGCACGATCACAAAATAGAAGAAAAGCTACATTATGAGGGTTAGTTTTTCATTCAGTAAACATTTATGGGTCACATATAGAGTGCCTATCATGGAGATTTAAAATTGTGTTTTCCTGAGGGATAATATGTGGAATTGTTGAGAGGAAGGTTTTTCTTTTTCCCCATAAAAATCATTCTTGTGACTTCAAGATTTTCTTTAGTGGGGAGCTAGTGGCCTTCAGTTCCTCAGTGAGAAGACAGATGCGATCATACTACTTGTCAGGTGAAGGGTTGTAACCACACCTAATTCATCTCTCCTTGGAGGTGAAAAGAGTGGGCTTCGCCAACACCTAGACATATCTAAACCCTGCTTGGATTCCTTTTGATCATCTCCAAAGCCTGTTCTTTCCTTGCTCTTGGAGGGTTTTTGTCATTGTGCATGTACAAACAAATTGACTTCATACAAAATGGTTTGGATTCAGAGTCTTATATGAGCTCTTATTAAAAAAAAAAAAAAAAAAAGCAGAAGCCAAGGAAATAGGAAACCAGTGATAGCATAGCTCCCACAGCTCAAAGGTGGAGAACATGTGGATAAGTGCAGAGACTAAACCTGGTAGAAAAAAAGAAATAACTAGCATGCTATTTTCCCCCTTTTAAAGTTTTCCTGTGAACTTAATTTAACTTAAAAATCTGGATTGAGGGCAGCACCTGTGGCTCAAAGGAGTAGGGCACCAGAATCATATGCCAGAGGTGACAGGTTCAAACCCAGCCTTGGCCAAAAACTGCAAAAAACAAACAAACAAACAAAAACTTGATTGAATGTTATATGTGGTCACTATTCTTTTTCATACTTACATCATCTTTCACTATGCAGAGGGAATTAGAAAACCAGGCTGACCTGTGCTTCAAGTCAAAGGTCTTACAAAAAACTACAAGACAAGACAGACTGCCATCAATGACATTGTTCAATAGATGGAGGGAATAAATGTTTTTTTCTTAAGAAAACCATATTAACTTATGTTTTATTCCTGTTGCTCTTAGCTAGTTTAAATTATGTAAGGCAAATAACTACAAGATAAAGTAATACCAATGACTTAGAGAAATAAGGACCACACATTTAGAGTTCAGCTCACCAGGCTGATACAAGTGACTTTCACAACTAATGTAGTTCATTTACTGTCATCTCTAAAAGTAATTCTAAGTATGAGGAGTATTTCCCATACTCTGTAGTGAACCACTTGTATCATCTAGAAAAAGTAACCCCTACCACATCACGCACACACAAAATCAAATGCTGTATACACAGGCAAAAGAAAAATCATTCCTGACCCATGTAGGTGAATGGTTTGCATCATGAATATAATGTTTTATTACCCATGTCATTGTCCTAGGTTGAAAATATTTATGGGTGGTCATAAAATTAGCTGTCCTTTGTCAAATATTCAGTCTGTACCATGTATGCTGCTGACCTCCAGTGGAGGGTATTACCCTGGTTGACTATTTTATATATCTTCTATAACGAACTGCTTTTGGGAGAGCTTGAAATTTACCTCACTTTAATTTTGTTGTTTTCATATTTGCACAATTTCACATCATAAACAAAATTCAAGTTGAGATTTTAACCAGGTTTCGTTGCATCCTTCAATATAGTTTACAGCCAAGCATATTTCTACTTAACTGTTTTAAAAACTGAACTTAATGGGCATAGCCAATTGTACAAAGAAAAACAGAAAAGCTGATTTCTAGGGATTGTGTTAATAGGAAACTAATTTTACTACTTAACACCTTTACCATTTCTGGAAATTACCTTCTGTGAAGATCTTCATATCATATTTAAATAATAGACACTATGCCCTTAAAAAATAGTAAAATAATTCAGAATCCTTTTAAAATTTTATCCATGTTCATCATCCCATGTAGGTAAAGAAGTCTATATAATAGAAAGAAATATACAAAACACTGTTATATTTTATTTTTAAGTACTGTCTTAGACTTGATCCCTTAGAAATCAAAGCCTGAGGCAAACATGGCCATTTTTGGGGGAGAATTGCAAACCCAGGGTGTTAAGGGTAAAAAAAAAAAAAAAAAAAAAGACACAAAGAAAGATAAGGTGCATTATAGTGTTAACCTCCCCTTCACAATTAGCAATGAAATAAGATCTTGCTTAGCAGGCATATTTTCTTTACATGTGGGACTTTCTTTGCAAGAACCTTAAGGAGAAATCATACCTTAGAGGAAAGTATGGAAGAAAAAAAAGAGAAGAAATGTATTTTGTTTCCCCTACATCTCCTGTTCCTTCCCCTTGGCCAAGGAACAGTCCCCAGATTATAATTCCTTGAATTTCTGGGTTGTGTCATTCTTTCACTTGGCAACCACTCAGGAAGCTATTGCCTGTGCGCAACAAGGTAGCATATTACCTACCTAAGGAAGCAGCAGGGCGAGAGGCACTCAGAGATCATAGGGCTAGGCAGGTAGGACTTGATGTCCCCATAAGTGTGAACCTAAAACTTGGACATCAGCCAGCTAGGTGAGCTTGTCAAAGGGAAGCTTCTTTGGAAAGGTAGAGCTAAGAGAGAGAATCTGAGAAGGCACACAAAGTTTTTGCACTGGACAAATAAATTAACAAAAATGATTTGAACTTGGTAATGGCTTAAGAGAAAATATGCAAGAAATATTTAATATTTAATGATAATCATATTAGAATTTCATCTGTGCTTGGCTTTTCTATTGGCAAGTGGGTAAAACATATTAGAACAGAGGTTTTTCTTTCTCATTTGTTTTTACAATCCCTGTATGCTTAGGCACACAAATATGTGCCTATATAAATATATGTATATACATTTATATAAATATATATATTACATATATATAAATATATGTATATACATTTATATAAATATATGTATATACATTTATATAAATATTTATATAAATATACATATAAATATATGTATAGATATACATAGCCATATATAGTTACCAAGATATTTCAGATAATAGAGGGCCAAAAATATACTTTTATGAGTTCATAATCTTTTAAGGTTGTAATTTAGAAAAGATATTAAAATTTGGTTAAAATTTGGATAACTTTTGTAGGGAAAATTAAAGGAGGAACAGAATACGTACAAGGCAGAAAAATTTGGAAATTTCAGGAAGTGAATAAAAGAGGTACTATTAATCATCTCATTTTATGTGGTCTTGATTCAATATTAGTAAAAAACGTGATTTAAAGTATTCATTAAAAAATTCAGGCTGGCGGGATGGGGGCCGGGGGCAGAGGGCGCTGCACTCACTGAGGCCCAAAGCAGGGCTCAGCCAGGCCCATGGGGGGAGTTCAGTGGCTGGAGCCAGGCTGCCGAGGGACTACTGGGGATGCAACACAATGTGCAGGTGGCAACGGCTACAGCAGCTATCGAAGCCCGGACCTCCATAAGAGCTCTGCACAATCAGCGATCAGCACCTGGACCTCTGTAAGAGCTGCACCATGATCAGTGATCTGCCCCCGCCCAGATCCTGGTAAGAGCTGCACCTGCTGGGCCTCTGCACACCCTGACCAGAAACTCAGGGAGCTGGGCAACCCCAAGTCCTCCCTCCTGTACTCTCCCTACCTCCACACCAGCCTGCTCATCTGGCCAGGAACTCTGGTAGCCGCCTGCCCTCCAGAGCCCTCCTGCCTCTGTACAGAGCCCTTCTCCTCGCCAGAGACTGCTGGAGCCTTGGGCTCTCTGAGCCAAAGTCACTGGGCACCAGGCACTCCCAGAACCATGTACACCCACCCACACCCCACACCCCCTTTTGCTAGATCCAGGTGTGACACACTTCAGAGCTGCTACCACACCCTGAACTCCCTGGCTGGGGCAGCCCCAGAGGAGCTATACAGGGTCACTCCCTACAAAGATCCAGCATCAATAGACTGATCCTGCTGGGTTCTAATCTTGGGGAAGCATCTCCCCAACTCTGAGGACAGCTAGAGGCAAAGGTAAAAAAATAATCATGAGGCAAAATTAATGGATAAACTCTGGCAATATGAATAATCAGAGTAGATCAACTCCCACAAGGATCAATGGGGCAGACACAGCACAAGATCTCATGCACAAACAAATAGCTGAGATGTCAGAAATCGAATTCAGAATCTGGATAGCAAATAAGATTGAACTAGAATTCCAAGCAATAACCCAAAAGATATGTCAAGAATTCAACAAATTCAAAGACCAAATGACCAAAGATTTTGACACATTGACACAAGAAGTTGCAGCCCTCAAAGATCTGAGAAACACAGTTGAATCCCTCAATAACAGAATAAAACAAGCAGAAGAAAGGATTTCTGACATTGAAGACAAAGCTTTCAAATACTCCCAAACTCTCACAGAGGAAGAGAAATTGAAGGCAAAAACAGATCAGTCTCTCAGAGAGCTCTGGGATAATTCAAAGAAAACCAATATTTGTCTTATAGGGATCCCTGAAAGTGACAAAGTGGCTTCACAAGGCACAGAGTCTCTTATCCATGAGATTATGAAGGAGAATGTTCCAGACATACCAAGATATTCTGAAATTCAGTAAGCAGACAGTTTCAAACTCCAGCACAACTCAACCCAAATAAGACATCCCCCAGACACATCATAATCAATTTCACTAAAGTTAATATGAAGGAGAAAATTCTGAAAGCAGCCAGACGAAAGAAAACCATCACCTATAAGGGGAAGAATATTAGAATAACTGCATATCTCTCTGCTGAAACCTTTCAAGCTAGAAGAGGATGGTCATTGACTTTTAATCTTCTAAAACAAAATAACTTTGAACTCAGGATCCTGTATGCAGCTAAACTGAGTTTCATTTATGATGGAGCAATTAAATACTTCAGTGACATTCACATGTTGAAGAAATTTGCCACAACTAAACCAGGTCTCCAGGATATTCTCAGACCTATCCTCCATAAAGACCAGCATAATCCTCCAGCACAAAAGTAAACCCACCCAGAAAATTTTGATCAAATTCCGACTTCCACAGTTGCAAAAAGATTAAAAATGTCCACTGGATTTTCAAAAGACTTATCAATATTCTCAATCAACGTGAATGGTTTAAATTGTCCTCTAAAGAGGCACAGGTTGGCTGACTGGATACAAAAACTCAAGCCAGATATCTGCTGCATCCAAGAATCACATCTTACATTAAAAGACAAATATAGACTCAAGGTGAAGGGATGGTCATCT
>CAUYPK010054246.1:0-35797 GCA_963574355.1 Loris lydekkerianus | reverse complement strand
TCCTTAATCATCAGAGAAATGCAAATCAAAACTACTTTGAGATATCACCTAACCCCAGTAAGAGTAGCCCACATAACAAAATCCCAAAACCAGAGATGTTGGCATGGATGCGGAGAAAAGGGCACACTTCTACACTGCTGGTGGAAATGCACATTAATACGTTCCTTCTGGAAGGATGTTTGGAGAATAGAGATCTAAAATTAGACCTGCCATTCGATCCTATAATTCCTTTACTAAGTATATACCCAGAAGACCAAAAATCACAACATAACAAAGACATCTGTACCAGAATGTTTATTGCAGCCCAATTCATAATTGCTAAGTCATGGAAGAAGCCCAAGTGCCCATCGACCCACAAATGGACTAGCAAATTGTGGTACATGTATACCACGGAATATTACGCAGCCTTAAAGATGGAGACTTTGCCTCTTTCATGCTTACATGAATGGAGCTGGAACATAATCTTCTTAGCAAAGTTTCTCAAGAATGGAAGAAAAAGTATCCAATGTACTCAGCCCTACTATGAAGCTAATTTATAGCTTTCACATGAAGGCTATAACCCAACTATAGCACAAGAACATGGGGAAAGGGCCAAGGGAGGGGGAGGGGGGAAGTCAGGGTGGAAGGAGGGTAATGGGTGGGGCCACACCTATGGTGCATCTTAGAATGGGTTCAGGCAAAACTTACTAAATGCAGAATACAAATGTCTACATACATAACTAAGAAAATGCCATGAAGGCTACGTTGAACAGTTTGATGAAAATATTTCAGATTGTATATGAAACCAGCACATTGTACCCCTTGATTGCATAAACGTACACAGCTATGATTTAACAATAAAAATAAATAAATAAATAATACATTAAAATAAATAAATAAATAATAAAAAGAAAGAAAATTTATCTGTTTTCTAATCCTGAAAGCAACCACTCTGGAAAAGTCATAACAAAGCTCAAGTGTTTATTAGGAATTAAAAATACTGTAAATAAGCCATACAGTTCATTTCACAGTAAACTAAACAAACTTTTTTTTTTTTTTTTTTTTTACTTTTCAGGGTTTTTTTCTTTTTTTTTTTTTTTGTTTTTTGTTTTTTGGTTTTTTTTGAAGGGCAAGACGGCCATTAAGGAAGAACAATACAGCTCAAATGGGAAGGAGATACAGGGAACAATTACAGAAACGCAGTGCACACGCTCCTGACCGATGGGTCTGCTCTGATGGCAAACCTCTTCCTGGGCATCCATCGTGTTAAAATAGAAAGATTTGGCCTACATTCTCCAGGGAGACATCCCATTCCTGTCCTGTGTATGGACAGTCTCGTAGTACATTTCTTAAAAGAACCCAAGGACTCGCCCGTCTGGAGTTCTAAACCTCTAACCCTATGCATTATTTGTGACCCTCCGGAGAGCTGATACAGTCCAGCCACCAGGGACAGATGGGCACCGGGACTCTGCTGAGTGTTGTGCTTTCACATTCGGAACCGTCTGGATTCTTTGCATAGTTACCTTGGATATCACTAGATGATTCAGGAATGGAAAAGACACTCACACCTCGGGGGGAGACTGTCAGGCAGCCCATTCTTATAAAATAAAGGCCGAGGGGCTTCCCCCCCTCCTGCTTCAGAACTGACATCTATGAGTTTTAACCAGTTTAGGTGGAAGACAACAAGTGAGCTCTTTCATACAAACTTCAGCCAGAAGTATAAAAAAAAAGAAGTAAAATTCATTTTCCTTAAAGACAATTAGAAATAAAAGTCCCGCCCCCCCTTTTTAAATTTGAAATCTGCCAGCCAGACAGGATTTTTGAGGTTAATCTGCTTCTGTTAATCCTACACTGAAGCCACTATCATTTTTCTCTGACACGAGAAACATCCCTTCTGAAAGCCACCTCTTACTCACAGGGGCTGGGCCTTCAAGGAAACCAACCCAAAGCAGAAGCAGAGACCTGGAGAAACCAATGGGGTGTGATCATAACTGTAAATAAATTAATTGGGGACAAAAGTACAATGCCTTGGTGTTCAGGTGGCATCTACCGGTCTTGAAGAGGGGACAAGAAGTTGGGGTGGGGACACATGGGAGAAAACAACACATTTTTTTGGTCATGAGAAATTGGACTTTAAATCCGCACCCTGCACAAACGATTCATTTAGATCTTCTCGTGAATCTTTTCCACTTTCACAAACAACCTATCCAGATCATTTCTCAGGTCATCCAGTAAACCCTTGGCTGACTCCAGGTTGTTCTCGTTGGTTTCTATTTTGACGGAGTATGCAACCAAACTGTCCACGGCAGTCCTGAGCATTTTCAAGTCCGACTCCACTTGGCTCACTGAGGATTTCAGGTTGTCTAGGGAAGAAAGTCTGTCCAGGACGTCCTGAGGAGGCAGACGGGCGGCCTGGGCGCGGTCCTGGCTGAGCAGCGCGTGCACCTGCTCCTGCACCTTCTGTAGCGATTCCACGGTGCTGGGGAGCTCACCCACGCTCCTCTTTAGCTCCTCCACGTCACTGTAGAGCGCGAGCTGGGCCTCACCCAGGCTCCTCACAGTGCCGGCCACGCCATCCTTGTCTGCCTCTGAGGAGGATGCCAGGCCTTCCAGTCGGCCCTGCAGGGAGGCCAGGCGCTGCTCATGCTCCTGGCTCTTGGACAGGAGGGATTCCAGGCTCTCCGTGTGGCGCACGGTGGCCTCCTGCACAGAGTGGACTCCATCCTCCACGTGCTGGAGTCTGGAGTCCAATCCCTGACTTGTACTCTGAAGCGCTTCTAGGGCCGCAGAGTGTTTGAAGACTCCATGTTCGTCCGGCCTGTGGGCATCGGCCTTCAGTTGGCTTAGCTCTTCCTCCAGTCTCCTGATCTCCTCCGGGAAGCGGGAGACGGACTTCTCAGACTGGAGAAGCTTCTCCGTGAGGGCCTGCAGGGCGAGACGCTCCGTGTCCACCGCCTCCTTGAATGCCTGCTGCTCCTGCTTGAGGCTCACCAGCTCCCTGACCTCTGTGTAGACGTCAGCCTCCATGGTCCGGAGGGTGTTCCTCAGTCCCTCCACGTCCCTCTCTCTGGTCTTCGCAGAGGCTTGTATTTCCTTCACAGCTTCCTTCAAGGCTTTCAGATCCTGCTTGTACCCCTCAGATGCTTCCAAAGAGGCGACCTTCGCTTTCACATCATTGATTTCCTTCTGGCTCCTCTTCTGGACATCGGTGAAGATGGCAATGTTGTCATTGATGGACTTGGTGAGCTCCGTCAGCCTTTCTTCCACCGTGTTCTCCAGGGATGTGAAGTCCCGCTCTCGGGCATCCTTCACCACGTGGATCCCATCTGAGAGGTCTTTGAGAATCTCGTTCTGGAGTTTCTGCAGAACTTCGCTGATCCGGTTGACTTCACTCTCCCCTTGCTTCACAGCTTTCTCTGTGAGGTCTTGCTTATGTTGGGAGCTTCTCAAGATGGACTCAAAAGTCCCAAATGTGGCTTGCAGAGACTGAACCTGTAACCAAAACCCGGGTGTTAATTGCTGAGAACAGCTGATGAGTTTTATTACAACACAATTTTTTTGGTGTCCTCAGCCTCCAGGTTCCCTCTCTTCCAGAAGGGAATCACAATCTTCATTTGGAGAAACATCTTCCCACACACAGACCATGTGTTTTGGGGCGGGGGAGGGGGTCAACCTTAGGGCCCCCTCCAACTGCTCTGGGGATGGTCAGTAACCCAGGCCTGTCCAATCAGTGCTTTCTACCCACCCACTCCCACCTGGAGCCCAAGGAATTAGCCCAGGAATGGGCATGTGGCCTAAAGCAGGTCACAGAGGCAATTCTGGGACTTCTGTTAAGACTACTGGGCAAGCACACCTCTCTTTCCACTGGGATGGCTAACTACAGGATGAGGCAACACAAGGAATGCAAGTATAAGAAGTAAGCCAGCACAGAGGGAAGCAGAGCTAGGACACAGGAAGATCAAGTTCAGAAGACATAATCTGAATCCCTAGACACAGCTACACCTGAAGGAATCTACTCCACCTTTTTAGCTTGAACCACTCAATTCTTCCTATCTCATTAAGGCACTGTGGGGTCAGCTCCCGGCTCCTACAATTGAGAGAGGACCACAAGTTTTCAAAGGACCAAGACTGAGGCATGGGGAAGAGGCATGGGCTGGAAGTCAAGAGGTTAAGTGTCTGGGTCTCTGCTCCACTTCCAGCTGTGGCCCTAAACAAGTCACTGTCCTCCCTGGACTTCAGTGTCCTCACCTGCAAAATGTGAGCCAGATGACGCTTTAGCATTCTCTGGCTTTGTGAACAAATTGTGATCTTGTTTGCCACTATAGGTTCATTCTAAGCTAATTCTACTCTACAGAAGGCCTGACCTGAGAACTAGTGGGGAACTAGTATAGTATGATGATTAATGTATAACCTGGGCCTTATCCTGGTGTGGTAGAAGGTGCCACCTTTGTTGCAAAGGGAAAGAAAAAGAAAGAAAAGAAAAAAAGAACCAGACTCTATCAAGTCCCCGGGTCTAACCGCTAATTCACAAAAAAATAAGCAAGAGAAAGACATGTTGTAAGAATGTGACCATCCAAATCCAGAAAACTCTATGGGATGAATGACCAGGATCTTCAACAATTAAGTGGCATTTTAAAAGTAGGGAAAGACAGGAAACTACTGTAGATTAAAGAAATTTAAGAGACTTTTCAATCAAATATAATCTGCGGCTTTTATATGGGTCCTGATTCAAACAAACCAACTGTCAAAAAGACATTTTTGAGCTGGGTATGATGGCACATGCTGGTAGTCTGAGGTTCTGCCTGGCTTCAAATCCAGCCTGAGGAAGATTGTAAGACCACGTCTCAGGTGGCTCATGCCTGTAATCCTAGCACTCTAGGAAGCCAAAGTGGGAGGATTACTTGACCTCAGGAGTCAGAAATCAGCCTGAGCAAGAGGGAGACCTCATCTCTAAAAATAGCTGGGGTCTGGCACCTGTAGCTCAAGTGGCTAGGGCATCAGCCACATATACTGGAGCTGGCCACATACACGGGAGCTGGCAAATTCAAATCCAGCCCAGGCCTGCCAAACAACAATGACAACTACAACCAAAAAATAGCTAGGTATTGTGATGGGTGCCTGTAGTCCCAGCTACTTGGGAGACTGAAGCAAGAGAATCACTTAAGCCCAAGAGTTGGAGGTTGCTATGAGCTGTAATGCCGTGGCCCTCTACCCAGGGTGACAGCTTGAGACTGTCTCAAAAATAATAATAATAATAATAATAATAATAATAAAAATAGCTGGGAACTGTGGCAAGCACCTATAATCCTAGCTACTTGGGAGGCTGAGGCAAGAGCATCACTTGAGCCCAAGAGTATGAGGTTGCTGTGAGCTGTGATGCCACAGCACTCTACCAAGGGTGAAAAAGTGAAGACTGTCTCAAAAAATAGAAATAAAAATTAAAAATCAATAAGTTTTAGGAAGAATCAGCAGAATCTGATTCTGAACTGGGTATAAGATGACATTCATGAATTACTATAAACTCTGTTATGTGTGATATGCTGTGTTTTGTCAAAAGAAACAAAGAAAGGAGTAGAAAGGAAGGAAAGGAAAAGGAGCCCTTATCAGTCAGAAACAAACCCTTAAATACTTTGGGTGAACTAATATGTCACTCAAGGCTTCATTTTTAAAATTAGTTCCTAATTCACTATCCCCTGGTCTGCCAAGGCAGCACCAGCCAAGTTTTCAGAGGGCTTAGAACTCAGCTGCCAATATGTTCTGAAGCCCTGGACCTATCCACGCCTGATGAATCTTCTGGATTCAGGACAGGCCAGCCTCTCTGCCTGTGCTATGGCCATTCAGAAGAACTGGGCCATTTTCTAATACCAAGAGCACTAGAGTCAGACTGTTCTAACTCCAGCCGAAAAAAAATGAAAGCAGGTAAAGGTGGTGATGGAATGAAACAAGAATGGCAAAAACTTGGTAATTATTGAACCCAGGGTACATTATACTGTTCTCTTTATGCTTGAGCATTACCATGGTAAGTAGTTTAAAAATAAAGTAGCGTGGGCTCTACAGCCAGCCTGCTTAGGTTCAAATCCTAGATTTGACACTTCCCAGCTGCGTGATCTTGGGGGAAGTTATTTGGCCTGTCTGTGCCTCAGTTTCCTCAGCTGCAGGATGAAAACAAAAACAGTGCCTGACATGTAGGATTGTCTTTGTGAGGATTAAGCAAATTAATGTATGCAAAGTGCTGAAGGCATGCCTAGCACATAGTGAATGCTCAATAAACAGAACCCCAGAAGTCTGCAGATTGCTAGGGGCATCCTCAGCCCAATGCCAACGGGCAGAATAGACTGAAACCACAGCAGGAATGCCAGCAGCATGCCTTGGCTCTAGCCCCAAACCCACCAGTGACCAGCTGTGTGAGCATCAACAAGTCCCATTCCCTTTCTACATCCCAGGTGCCTCATCTATTAACCAACAGTCTCTAAAGCCCCATCGAGTTCCATCAGTCTGTGCTTCTCAGACAGATTAGAATAAAGTTCTCTGGGACTTCAGAATATTATGCCATTTCCCTGCCCAACCAAATGTAACCTGAGTCATAAAGGGCACTTTACCACAGTTCTTGAGAGAACTCATTTTGGAAACTAGGTTATTAAGTCACGGTATCTGCCTGTTCTAAGCTCAGCACTCAGAACAGAGAGAGGTGTGAGCACGAGAGCACAGTACCCGCAACATGGTAGGCGTTCAGCCAGTGTTTCCTGAATGAATCATAGAATGAATGAATTCAGAGTAAAGCCCAATGAGCTGGTCCCTTTCCCCTCTGATCCCTGATTATCACCCCTAACCTGGGCTGGCTCTTTACAAATGGTTAGGAAGGGGACTAAATCAGAAGTTAGGGATAAAACCAAACCAACCAAGCCCCAACAGTGCTCCCCTACTAAGGGTGTTGTGATATTCATCTTTGTGTCTGAAGAACTCATTATAATCAATATGCATAGGAATTATCTGTTTCCTCGATAAATGTGGGAGATACCCACTGAGTAGCAGGCACTGGGCAGGATGCTAAAGATGAAACACTGGTGAGGACAAGATCCCTGTCCTCAAGCAGCTCACAGCCTAGTGTGCATGTGGTGGGGCATAGGGGACCCTGGCTGTTAACAGTGGTGGCTGTTAGCAATAGTTGATGGTTGACATTGAATAGGTACTTACCATGCACCAGTAACTTTGCAAAGGATTTCAGAGACATTACCTAACTATATCCATATCATAATCTCCTGAGTTAGTGGTTTTCATTGCTCTCTATTTTACAAATGAGGAAATTGGTAAATGGTACATCAAAATCCCAGAACGTCTGATTTCAGAACATGAGGTCTTAGCCACTATGTGATATACTCAGGCAGAGCCCAAATACCTGGAAGGGAGGCTGTTAGCACCTGTTGCCCTGACACTTGTCCTAAGAATCAAGACAAAACAAATAAAGACAAGAGAATTCCCTCTTCCTCAAGTAGATCCTAGTGTCATTAAACTGTCTCCATCAGGCCTAAGTCTACATTTACCATCCTGGGTCTGTCAGGGCAACATACACTCTAAGAGGGCCTAGAACTGAACATTTTCTAAAGCCCTGGACCCACTTGTGCCTACTGAATCTTCTGGGTAAAAAAAGGTCAGCCTCTCTGCCTGTGCTACATCCATTCAGGAGATCTGAGCCATTTTCTAATACTACGAACACCTAGAAAACAAGAAAGACCAGGTGGGCACCCAACTCCAATTCCAGGCACACCTCTTACTATCTGTGTAAGTAACACAACCAGTCCTTCCATCTACAAAATGATAATAATTAAGTGGCATTTGCCTTAGAGAGTGGCTAGAAGGACCAAAACCGTGGCGATAAGGCATTTAATAGCATGCTTGGCCCACAGTGAATATTAATTATGAATAATACTGTAAGTACATTTCCCTGCTAAGAACAAAACCCTATCTCCACCAAGTCTCACAGTTATAAGGGGTTCAAAATTAGGTTGCCAAATTCCAACCTCCCCTCCTTCACAATTTCCTAAATGTTACTCTGCCACAGGTAGGGTTGCCACCTCCTGTCCCTCAAACATTCTCAAGATTGTCCCCCAGCCTGTGTGTTCTTCACATTTCCTTCAAACACTTATCGATCACCAACTAGATGGCTGATGCTACCCTGACCATGGGGACACAGGCCTAGGGAAATTTTGCACCCTCCTTCTTCTAAACTTGCACAGGAGTTACCCTCAAATGATATCTCCTGGTGTGATTTCACAAGTACCCTCTAATGGGCCGACACATGAGTACAGCACGTGACTATCAGACTACAAAAAGCATTATGATTGATTAGCAAGTAAATGGGTAAAAGACAGGAGACAGAGAGGCCAGTAAGTCCATTTTTTAAGATGATTTGGCAAAGCAGCACTGCCTACTTAATTCTCTTAGAAAAGTCACCTCCCTTGGCCTGCAGCCTTTAGCAGGGTGACTCATTCCAGTTGCTCTGCCAGTCTTAAGAGGAAATTCCTAGTCCTGCAAACTCAACAAAAGCAGACAGTAACTTGGCAGGACAGGCGGCATGCTGGGAAAAGGAGGCAGTAGCTCCAGGGTCAGAAGTGGCGGGATTTTTTGTTTCAGTCTTGCAACCAACTTTCATTGAGCAATCACATGAGTGGAGGCCGAGAATGAGATCCAAGGGATGCACTTGGTCTGGACAAACCACAGAAAGGTAGAAGCTAAGCAACTCTGCCTTGAGAGCTGGGTCTAATCCATACCTGAAATAGGCCCTTCAGACCCTTAACAGGGCAGTGGCCTAGACATTCTCACACATCTGGCACAACCACTGAGGACCTTTTCCAATTCAGTTCATCTCTAGAAACCTCAATTTTCTGGTCTGGAAAACGGAGTAAAAAACGTTAGTCCTTCCTCCCCCAGGGGGTTGCTATGAGGATGACTAGTATGTGAGTAAGCTCCCTAAAACCACATAAATGTGTCTAGGAGTCTTACCAGTAGAACCCAGTATTTTTGTTTGGCCTTTCCTTCCCCTGAAGCTGAAACAGGACTTCTTCAAAGGCCCACAGGGGCTCGCTGGTCCAATAAAAAACAAGGGGCCTCCTAAAGACAGATACTATTTCATTTGAACTTAGCTAATGAATAAGAACATCCGTTTTTCCTACTCCAAGCTCTGAGTCTCCCAGTGGCAGAGCTAAGGTGCGGCCTTGCCTGCGGCTCCCAGAGATGCGCTGGCTTCCCTTCCAACCTCCTTTTCAGACAACTCTGTCCATTCAGCGGTTCCTAATCCAAAAAGAATGGGCTCCCCGAAGCCTGCCGGCTTCCTTACAGGTCACCGCTAATGTCCTGTGACAGGCCCTTGGCCCACCCTCCCAGGCTGTCCCGACCATCCTCTTAGCGGTCCGTCTCTGGGGACCGAATCCTCCTCGGCCATTAACAAAGAGGGTCTGGGGGACTACCTCGTAACTTGATCGGGTGGAAGGGGGTGAGGGTTATCCGGGCCGGAGTCCATCAAGGACGGGCGGCCGACTTCGGCCACCGGGCCTGGGCAGGTAGGGTTAGGGGCCAGCCGGGAGAGTAGGAGGGGGCCCAGGCGTGGGTCCGGGGGCCGCGATCGGAGTGGGGGAGGGGGCGGGGGTACCCACCTTCTGCTCGACGCCCTGCAAGCCCTGGCCCAGCTCCTCTCTCTGCCGGGAGAAGTCCTGGTGGCTACGCCGGACCTGCTGAACCTCCTCCAGGACGTGGTGGACACACCAGCCCGAGAAGGCGGCCGCCGCCACCAGGGCGAGGTAGAAGAGAAAGTTGAGCGCGCGGCCGAGCCTGCGCGAGCAGGACGCCGAGGACGAGGCGGCGGCGGCGGCGGCGCCGGAGGACCTGCCGCCGCCGCGGTGGCCGCCCTTGCCGTGCGACTGGTTCTGCGGCTGCTGCTGCGGGTGCTGCGGCGGGTGCGGGGCGGGCGGCGGCGGCTGCTGCGGCGCCGGCGGCGGCTTCTTCGCCACGTCATCCGCGCCGCCCGACGGGTGGGCGCCCTTCTCCGAGGGGCTCGCGGCGCCGTGGCCGCCCTTGGAGCCCCTTTGTTTGGCCGAGGGCATGGCGGGCGCGACGGCGGCCGGGGCCGCGGGCTGGGAGGCGAGCGATTGGGGCGCGCGGCCCGGGAAACTTGCTCGGGCTCCCCCGGGGCTGGGCGAGCGGCACGCGGGCGCTGCTGGCGTCGGAGCGGCCGAGAGAGCGGGCGGCGGAGGAGGGAGGCCGGGCCGAGGAGGGAGGAGGAGGGGGCCTGCCTCCGCCGGCGCGGCGCCGACCCCGCCTCCCGGGAAGGGAGGCCGAGCGCGCCGAGCTGGGAGCGCCTGCCACGCACGCCGGGCCTCCGGGCGGCCCCTCCTCCCCGCCGCCACGACCCCAAAGAGGGCGGGCCGGGGGGCGGCCGGCGGGAGGGGGTGGCCGATCCGGGCCTGCGGGAGCGGGCCGGGAGGCGGGGGTGGCCCGGCTGGGTCTGCGGACGCTGGGGCTGGCGCGGGGGTGGCTGCGAGGGGAGGGGACCCGAGGCGGCCGCGCCGGGGAGGGCGCCGGGCGGGTTCTACGGTGGCCGGGGGTGGCAGCTGGGGTGGCCGAACGGAGGGGGCGGAGGACTGGATCGATCCGCTGGCAGCCGAGCAGCGTCGACTGAGTCCGGGGTGGGTGACCAGGTGGGGCCGGAGGTACGAAAGCCCGGGCTGGCCCTGAGCAGCGGGCCAAGTGCGACCCCTCCCACTCCTCTCGGCCAGTGCGGAGAGAAGAAATGAAGGGGACGCCGGAGGAGCTCTGACCCTGGGAGTGGGAGTCAGGGTGGGAGCTGATCTCGGGCCTTTCTGCTGGGAATTGGGGAATCCCCTCTTTTTGCCCTCCCAACCGAGCCACAGGACTGGGCCTCTGCTCTTTCCTGGGGTTTGAAGGCGGAGGCACAAGGGCTATCTAAAAACCGGTGGGCTTTGGAGTCGTGCTTGGTAAGAGTTAGCAAAGATTCCTGGACTTGCAGTTGAAGTCAGTTCAAGGAAACGCGTTTATTGAGCTTCCCTGTTAGCTAAGACAGCTAGGTGTGGACAGCTCGTTACTTTTTCTAGTAGCCTTTTCAACTCTTTGCTCTTTGGTGATCAAGAAGTCAGTCCACAGCCCCTACTCTGAACAGACTTTGGACTGGGTACTGGGAGACCAGTGGTAGACGCAAGGAAAGGGAGGCAGATCAGGGCTGCCACCCCTACCTTTGGAGAAGAAAATAGAGTAATGCCAGGCTCTGTGCCTAGCGACTTACAAGTGTTCTTAAAACTTCACAGAAGACTTGTAAGGTAGGAATTATTCTTACCCATTTTATAGGAAAGAAATTGAGGCTGAGCCTTCACTCTCACCTAATTGACTCAAAGTCACACAAAATTGTAACCCGAATCTCTGTCTGCTTCTCCCAGAGATTGTGCAGCTTAATCACTTTAGAATGGGAAGGAAACTGGGGCCTGGGGAAGTTAAGCAACTTGCTCAGGCTAGTTAGAGCTGGGGCAGGCACAGAACTTCATTCCACTGCTTTCCCAGTGAGTGGTGACTAGGAGTGTCTGATAAGGATGCTATTTCTTCAGCCTGTTTTGCAATTCTGTTAAAAAAAAAAAAAAAATCCCTGTCCTTAAAAGCCTATAGGTTTTGCCTTTAATGCCACCTTTTTCATACTTTCCCTGTAATACCATTTGATACCCCTCTTGGGACATAAGCAATAATTGCAACAATTGGCGTAATACCTCCTAGTACAATTTAGCAAACCTTTGTTGAGGGCCCACTATGTCCCTCTCCTTGAGGACAGGAAGCAACCATTGTTTATATTTCTCTTTGTATCTCATAAGGCACTTTTAAACATCTCTAGCAAATGAATGAACATTTATGCCTGCCCTCAGGGAGCCTGCATTACTTGGAGAAATACGCAGAAATAGAAACAGGGCTGATTTCATAAATTGAGAATATAAACGTAGAGAAAATTTGGAAAAGCTGTACAAGGGGAAAGCGTTGGGGGACATCGGGCTTCAGCAAACCTTTGAAGAGTAATTTGCATGTGAGGATAGCAGGGAGGATATTTCTGTAGTGGAAACGGGGTGTGCCCAAGACACCTGTTGGACTTGAGGGTTTGTGTTGCAATAGGGAAGAAAGAGATGAGCTGGGTGGAGTGGCTCCAGATTGCAGAGGGCTGTAGAAGCCAGACAGGCAGGCAGAAGAGTGGCTACTATTGTGGGAGGCCAGAGTAAATTATAGCAAATTCTGGACTAGAAACATACCTAGCCATCTGCCCCAGACAGAGAGAAAGGTCCTTATTTCAGCTAAATACCAGATGCCTCCTGGCTCTTGAGGGCACAGGACTTTGACCTGGGGGTATGTGAAGACAGCAAAAGACTAACTCCTCAGAAGGTGCCCTGAAGAACCTTGTTTAAAAAGTGTTCAGCTAACTTTGGGTATTTAAAATTGCTAGGGTATAAAAAGACATTGACCCCCTTCAAGCAGTCCTCTTTGTAAGAGACAGAAGCCATGATAACTCGCAAAGCACTTTGCTGGGACCAAGCCAACCTTTGGCCTAGGACACAAGAGCCCTGCTTTTTTAGCCTTATCTCTGTCCCCAAACTATGTGACCTTGAGAAGTATACCTAACCTCTGGATTTCAGGGTCACCCATTCTATAAAGTGCATCTTTAAGAACCTTTCTTATTGTATTCTACTTCTTTGAGAAAAATTCATCTGATATCAGAAAAAAATCAGTGGTAATTTGGATTTTTAAAAATTGATCCAGACTGCGGGCCAGATATGAGAATGGAAGGTTTCTAGGCTTTTTGCCTCTATTGCGCTCCAGAAGAATAAAGGGCAGGGAAGAAGATTGAGTTTGCCTCTCTTTTCCCTCTGGGAGGTAGTGAGTATAATGGTTAAGACACGGACTCTGGAATAGACTAACTTCAGAGTGTGACCTCTCTGAACCTCAGTGTCTTCATCTGTAAAATGGGAGTGGTAAAAAACCACATCACCAGGTTGTTGTGAAGATTAGATAAAAGATACCATGTGATGTTGGGCACATATCAAGGCTTAGTGAATAAAGGATAGCCAGTAAAATTTTCAGAGTCACTGAAGGAAAGTACAGCTTCACAGAGCTTCTATGTTCAGATTTCAACGATTTTCTTTCATCATTATTTCTCAGAGCTCCAGGACCATATGTGGCTTACAAACCACAGGTTATGATGTGTTTAACTTAAAAAAAGCAGGCAGTGTTTTTCTCTGAAGTGTGGCTTCTGTGTGGTGTTCAGTTACAGCTGGAGGGGGAGGCTGGTGGGCAGTCCTGAAAGTGTGTTTTCTAGGACAGGAAGGGAAATCGTGGAGTCTTCTACCCCATTTTCCACGTCAGCAGAGCACACATTGAGGGGTGTTTCCCTTCAGCTTTTCCTCCTGATTTTGGGTCCCCTCTCCTGTTGCCTCTTCTTCCTCCCTGAAGTATGTTGGATGGTTGGGCATGTGGGTGGAGAACAGGAGGAGACAGAGACTTCTCTTTCGTTCATCCAGCTGAGTAAAAATGCCTCCCAACACGCTAGGACTGCATGGACCATAAATTATAAGGTTGAGCTTTCTGAGCCTGCAGCCCTCTGGTTTTCCACAGTCAGTTAGAACCCCCAAATGTAATAAAAAAAAAAAAAAAAAAAAACCCTGTTATGGTGCATTGTCTCTTCTCTGCGCCAGGTTAATAAGCCCCCCTACCCCAGAGGCCAAGGCATGTGCCTGACTGCCCTGCATACTGAGGGGTGTTAGCCATGCACCATCCTTTACAGTTTGGCTTTGGATCCCAGCCTCGGGGGTTCACATTCTAGGGAGCTCTCCAAGTCCAAGTGCTGCAGCTCCATGCAGAAGGGAAGGACTCAGCAGGGGCACCTCTTTGCTAAGGGCTGGGTATGTGGGGGCATTTTGATACTACTATAACAATAAACAGCTTTCCACTTGTTTTGCAGCCCTACATTAAGTGCTCAGTAGCATCTCTGGCCTCATGGGGAGAACTTGAGGAGTGGTTAAGACCAAAGGATGGCATAAGGGTAGGAGGTAACAAAGGCCTCATGTTCATAACATTGTGAACACATAAAACGGTTTTACTTTTGATGCCATTTTGTTGAATTGACCATATCCTAAAAGCTGACCATTCAACCTCCTTTAAACTCTGGTTAACAGATCCATATCCTGGGGTAATATCAAGTGATAATGTCTATTAAAGTATTTTTTATTTCCTTTTATAAAAGTATTTTTTAAACTAAAAAGCGATAAATAGGCTTGATGCCCGTACCTCAGTGGTGAGGGCGCTGGCCACATACACTGGGGGTGGTAGGTTCGAACCCAGTGAGGGCCAGCTAAACAACAATGACAACCGAAACAACAAAAAAATAGCCGGGCCCTGTGGCAGGTGCCTGTAGTCCCAGCAACTTGGGAGGCTGAGGCAAGAAAATCACTTAAGTCCAAGAGTTTGAGGTTGCTGTGAGCAGTGACGCCACAGCACTCTACCCAGGGCGACAAAGTGAAACTCTGTCTCAAAAAATAAATCATAAAAAGTGATAAATACTGTTCACTTATATCTCTCCCTATGGGGCAGGGTTGGGTGCCATACACAAAGTCTAAACAATAATGATGATAACAATGAGCACAAAGTAAGGTCTTAATAAAATAATATTAAAATTAATAGCTTTTGTTGGGTCTTTATCACATTCAGGCGCTGTGCTAAGCACTTGGCATGTGCTATCTTTTAAAGTTCACAACCACCCTGTGAAAAACCTTGTCTTCTCCCGATTTTAAAAATGAGAAAAGAGAAACACAGAGCAGTTAAGTAACCTGCCCTAGGTCCCATGGCTGATAAGTGGTAAAGCCAGGATTGAACCCATGTGGATTCAACTGCAGAGCCTATGCTGTTAACCACCATCTAGCTGCTTACAATCACAGCAGGTCCAGCCAGTGCCAAAATAGGTAAATGATAATCGTTAGGGGCTAAGGATGGAGACAGACGTCTTCACACCCAGAGCTGGAATGAAAAGCAAACAGCTCGGTCCAGGATAGCCTCTCAGCGATTACTGAAGCTCATTCATTATCAGGCAAATGAATTAAAACTTCCCTCCCAAACCGAAATTTCACTGGCTTAAGGGTAAAGTATCTGAAGCGTCCTCCAGCTGGCACAAGTGATGTTATAGTGGGTGTTCTGGAAGTGTAGCTGCCCTGAGTGTTCTCCCTGCGGAAACGGAAGGCTTCATTTGCTCGTTTCATTTCCATGAAGAAGAGGGACCTTGTTAAGGCTGGATGGGTGCAATCACCGTGACCCTGGATGATCAGTTGGTAAAGCCCTTGCAGCATGAGAGGCTGGTTGGAACCCTAGTCTAAGGCAACGAAGCCCAGGGTTTCTGTCAGTTTTGCTTTGTTGTGGGGTTATATGTTCTAGAATCAGAAAACTAGACCAAATCTTGGCTCTTGGCACTTAAAGTAACCTTCACTTTATTGAGTCCCGTTGTTATAGAGAATAACTGTAATACCTACCTCATAGGGATGATGTTGGCATAACATCGGTTTTCTCCCCCACATCTGCTCACAGTCTTCTGCCTCTCAGAACATGCCATTTCTGTCTATGCAGCAGCTCAGAGGGCACCCTTGACTCATCTTTCTCTCACCCCATCCATGTCCAGTGTAATCCCTTAGGGCATCTTATTGGCTTTACCTGCAAGATATGCACACGTGCAGCACTTCTCACTTGTGGTGACTCCCACAGCCACCCCCACTGACCCAAGCCACCAGCAGCTCATGCTTGGTTTTTTTGTTAAATAAAATAATCTGCAGACCAGTGTCCCCACTGAATGTACTTGCTGCTGCCCTGTCATCTGTTTTCAGCAAAAAACCACAGCAACCCAGTGAGACTATGGCAGCTCATGTCACACCTCTTTCCAAAGGCTTCCAGTGATTTTCTAAGTCAGAGTAAAAGCCAGAGTTTGTGCAATGACCTCCTGGTCCTCATGTTCTGACCCTGCCACCCCTCTGATCCCATCCCTTGTTAACTGCCTTTGATCACTGTTGTTCAACCACCCCAGGCCTCCTTTCTGCTTCTCCAGGTATGTTACTACCTGGGGCCTTTGTAATTTGGTTCCCTGTCCTGATGAACTTTACCCCTAAAGTATCCACACAGGGTCTCCTTCACTTACTGAATTCAGATGTCACCTCTAGATGGCCGTCCTACATCAACAACTGTCCAACCCCCCAAACTGTCCTTCCTTGCTTGCTTTATCTTTCTCTCCCGTATTTATTTTTCTCCGACAGTATTTGCTTATTTAATTACTATTGCCTCTCTCTTTCATTAAATTAATTTCATGAGCAGGAATTTTATGTAGCTCACTTTTGTGTCCCCAGTTCCCTTCACAGTGTCTGATGTAGTAGGAGCTCAATAAATGTTACGACTCTCACATTATTAGAATCGCTTGGTGTAGCGCTTCTGTTTCCATATGACAGCCACGAGGGAGAGCAGTGGAGGGAAGGAATCCAGTGAGGAATGACCTCTGACAACATTGATATATGATGGTGATAAAGATAACAGCAACGATCATTATGGGAATGATGGAATGGTGGTGGTGCTGCGGCTGATGGAAACGGTGATGATGCGATGGTAAGATAGTGATGATGAGATGGCTATGATGATGGTGACAGTGACGACACTAAGAAAATAATCACTAACCCTGCTGGGCTGCAGGGGAGCTGTAGTATCACATGCTCTTGTAATCTTTAACATTCACCGATCACTTACTGTATGCCGAGCACCATGCCAGGAATGTAACACACCTTACCTCCTTCCATCCTCAGTGAAGCTTGGATGTAGGCACCACAGCAATATTTACCCAGTTTCCTGATGAGGGTGGACAACTTATCCAAAGTGACCCAGCTTGAGAATAGGCAGGACCCACGCATTTGATAGTAAAGCTCAGACTCTCAGCACAGTAACATATAGAGCAGTAATTTTCAACTAGCGTGTCAAGAGAGGATCTTAGGTATGCCATGAAAATTTTTGCAGATCATTAATTAAATTATTTTCAAAAGCAGTTCAAAGCACAGTTAAGTATATTCTTGTTTTTACTCTGTTTTACTTTTTTTTTTTAATCAACATAATTTGAGTGTGCTGTGGAAGTTTATTTATAGGTTGAAGTGTGTTTTGTTTTTTTTAAAAAAAGGTTGAAAAAGAACACTGGTATATACAGATAGGAGGAGAAGGCCTATCTAGCCTTCGGATAAAATCCAGATTCTTAGTAAACATCATGAATCTCAAACTGGAGGAAGAGGGCAGGGCTGTGTCTCAGCCTGACACTGGTAATTCATCTCTCTCCGTGCTTCTCACGGATATGTTTTCTCTTAGGTATAACATAGGTAGGAAAAAAATGATGAGACCCACTGCCTTAGTATAACATTTTTAAAAAATCCATTATAATCTGGCTCCTGCATCTCTCTGTAGTCTCACGTTTCCCTCTAATCCTTTTCTATTGTGTGGTTAGCCAGACTGAGCTTTCTTGCAATTACCCTAGTTTGCTGTATTCTTTTAAGAACTGGGCTTCTTTGAGCTTTTTCCTGCTTTCACCTGGGCAAAGTGTCCATCCCTGGTAAGCCCCAACTCCCACGTGGGTCATAGATAGCACTCTTCACATCGTATTGTAATGGTTTAGTTATTGTCATCCACACTACAGAGTGTCCCAAAAGTCACCCATAAAGTGGCCACACATAGGGTAAATGGGAAATTGAAATTAAACTTTATTTACAAACTACTCATTACAAAATTTTACAAAATATTTGTAAGATATCTCTATGTGTTGGCTACCTCTCTGTAAAATTTTATAATGAATAGTTTGTAAATAAAGGTACATTTAGCTATAATTTCCATTTTCCCTATGAACGAGTGACTTTTGGGGACACCTCATATAATTTTCTGGGTGGAGACTGATCTGTTCTTTTTTTTTTATTGGCAGCATCAGACAATTTGCCTGGACTGCACTGGAGGCACTCAATATATGATGCGGAAATGGAGAGATGGTATATGACTTTGCTGCAGCTTCCATAACAAAATACCAAAGGCTGGGTTGTTTTAAGGAACAGAAGTTCTTCTTCTGAGGCCTCTGTCCTTGGCTTACAGGTGGCCGCCTTCTTGCTGTGCCTTTACCTGGTCTTTCCACTGTGTGCCGGCATCCCGGTGTCCGTCTCTCCATGTGTCCCAATTCCCTCTTCTTATTAGGACACAAGGCAGAGGAGATAAGGGCCCACTCTAACAGCCTCATTTTAACTTCCTCATCTCTTAGAGACTTTATCTCCAATGTAGTCAAATTGTGAAGCATTGAACTTAAGGGCTTCAATATAAGAATTTGGGGACATAAAATCCAGCTCATAACCGATTGATGATGGATACGACAGTGCTTGACTTAGATTCTAGGCTTCTGATTCTCAGCACCCCGCATTATCAGACCACCCGCTGTTTAGGTGGAGGAAATGTTGGGAAAGTCTCAAAGCTTTGAAACCCAAGCAGAAGTGGGTATTAGATACAAATGCAATGTTTTTCGATACTTCCAATAACACCTTAAAAATATACGTTGCAAATTTGACCAGAAAATATAGAAATGCGTGAACATGATGGACCTACGTGAATGGGCTGGAGAAGTGGCCGCAAAAACCCAGCTCCCTTGAGAGCATTTCCATCCTGCCCCTGCCTTGCTCAAGAATCTGCCATGTCTCTTTATTACAATCGAACCACAATGGCCAGGAATTGTAGGGATTGTGGGGGTTGTTGATGTGGGAAGTGTGCCTTTCCACCCACCTAGGATTCTACCACTCCCTGCCCTACAGTCACTTGCAAGCCTTTGGCCTTTGTTCCAGCTCTTCTCCCCGGCCTTGCAACCTGATAGTCCCAATTGCCTCCTTCTCTAGGAAAATCTATTTCCCGACTGCCTCATCCCACCCACCAGTCCCTTCATCATTTGAGTTCCTCACACAGGAAGAATGGTAAGGATACAAAATAGATTTGATCCTATCTGGAAGACTTGCTACGTGTGTGGCTCTGGGAAGTCACCTAATTTCTCCAGCCTCCGTTTCCTCATTAATAGGAGGACTATGTCACAGGATTCGTGGGAAGTAATTAATATTAAAAAGACCGTTATCACTGTAAGTTACATATGTATATAATTATCATCAAGGTGTGCCAACTAAGTAAAGTTCTGCCTCTCTGTAATTTAGAACCTAATCTGGATATTTTCAGCTATAGAAAAAAACAAAGATAGCACCTGTAAACTATGGTTTATAGTAGCCACACCTAGGATTGTGGTAAGGTTTCAGTGAAATGATATCAAGAAAGCACACAGCAGATTCTATTTTAGGAGAGTGGAGATCATTATGTAATTAGTCTAATATCTTATCCTCAACAGGCCATAGGCTTCCAGAGGACACAACTGTCCTGGTGCTTATTGTTGGGTGGAACACATAACCAGCACTAAGAAACATTTATTTATCTTTTCTTTCTTTCTTTTTAAAATTTTTTTGAGACAGAGTCTCATTCTGTCACCCTGGGTTTGAGTACCATCATGTTGTCCTCATAGCTCACAACAACCTCGAACTGTTAGACTCAAGCAACCCTCCTGCTTCAGCCTCCCGAGTAGCTGGGACTACGGGCACCCAGCACCACACCCAGCTAGTTTTTCTATTTTTAGTGGGGACAAGGTCTCACTCTTGCTCAGTCTGGTCTCAAACTCCTGATTCAGACAATCCTTCCATCTTGGCCTCCCGGAGTACTGGGATTACAAATGTGAACCACTATGCTTGGCTAAGAAAGAATTTATTTCACTCAGTTCTTTGAACGAAATTGAGCATCGGGCCTAGGCAAAGATGCTACAGAAGTGAGCAAAGTAGTCCAAGGTCTCTGCCCTTGTGAAGCCCCCAGGCTAGCATGGGAGACCAGACAATAGCATATCGGTAAAATGCAGTACTCCAGATACAGTAGTACTGAGTGCTGGGGGCGAAGCCAGGGTATGGGAATGGGACAGGGGTAATAATTTTAGATTTAGGGTGCAGGAGACCTCCCTGAGAATTTCACTTTTGGAAAAAGACCTGAAGGAAGTAAGGGAGCCAGTCAAGCAAATATCTAGAAGAGCCTTACAGGCAGGAAAAACATAGCCAATGCAAAGGCCCTGGGGTGCATCCAAGGAACAGAAATGAGACCAGTGTAACCCGTCCAAGCTAGCAATTCCTTCAGCAAGTATTTATGAGCTCCTGCTATTTACCGAATGAACAAATGAATGATCGCAATGCCTGCCGCATAGTCAGCACGTGGCTGTCATTGTTATCAATGTCATCAGCACTAGCATCTTTGTGTCTCTCCCGCCACCTCTGCCATCACCAGTTACTGCTTGACCAGTTGAATCTCAGTCCTGTTAGGCTGGTGTCCATTAACACTTGGTTATTCTTTAAAGTTTGGCTGCATTGGAGACTATTTCCTTACATTGGCATTTGGCTCTTAAAGTGATTAGATCTTGATGTGATACCAGAATTGTATATAAATTGTATATGTATATATTATAGCCCTTTGGTTAGATTCCTCTACCTTCAAAATGCCAAGAGTCCAGGAGTTTAGATTCTGACTTCTGATCAGTTCCCTGGGCTCCTAAACATTATAGGTCCCTGTCCAGCAGGGACCCCTCAAGGTAAGGGCAAGTGACATTGGGCCCACCATTCTATCACCTGAGACCCAGTAGCCAGAACTAGGACTTTGCTGTTTGGAGCTCAGATTAGTCTCTGTAAGGTTTTTTTTTTTTCCCTAAAAGGGGGTAGATGAAAGTGAGGGAACTGGAGCTCACCAGGACCCTTCCAATCACAGTAATCATCACAGTAACTCAAGAAACTTGTCTGGTACAGTAAATCCTCACTCAGTATCATTCACAGGTTCTGGGAAACTGCAACTTTAAGAAAAATGACATGTAACAAAACCAATTTTACCATTGGCCCATTGATATAAATACGAGTTTAGTTCCTGTGGCATATTTCTGGTCACAAAAATACCACCAAACTTGTAAACAAAGACCAAAACACTTCTCATATTAAACACTGAAATAAGTATGAGTTATACACTCATTTAGTTAAAAAAAAAAAAAAAAAAGAACAATAATTTTTTATCCAATTATTCCAATTTAGGGTCCAGAGGGACTAGAGCACATCCTGGCAGCTCAGGGTACAAGACTGGAACCCACCTTGGACAGAACACCGTTCCATCACATCAGTGTTTTTCAACCTTTTTAATCTCATGCCACACTTGAACCTATAGTTAAACTTCCACAGCACATTTAAATTATGTTGATCATAAAAAAGGGTTTAAAAAAATAATTACTTTCTGGGCTTTGAACTTCTTTTGAAAATAATTTAATGAATGACCTTTACAAATTTTCATGGCACACCTGAGATCCTCTCACAGCACACCAATGTGCTGTGGCACACCAGTTGAAAATCACTCTATCACACGGCACACTTACACACACACCCCCACACAGATGGGCAACACGGAGACATGCCAATTAACCTGACGTGCACATCTCGGGGACGTGGGAGGAAACTGGAGTACGCGTGGAAAACCCACACAGGCATGGGCAGAAGGCACAGAGTCCACACAAACAGTGACGCTGGCCGGGAACCAGTCTTTTTTTTTCTCATCAACCTTATAATGATACAACATCGAATGAAACAACATTATTCAAGGACCTGCTGGATATCGAAGCGATTGAGAGTCACTTATGAACTCCCTCTGAGTCTCTGTCAGCAGGAGATTCCGAGTCTTTAGAAAGGAGACTCTGGAGACACAGGATATCTCGTACTTTTCTCACAATGAGGAAGTCGGTATGACTTAAGCCCCTCTTGTTTCAATAAGCCCAGGACACTTGCTCTTTCTTCAAGTGAAAACAAAGCCATCCTCCTCTTGATCTATTTCTCTGATGTCCAGTGAAGGTGAAGCAGAAGAGAGCTCTCTATTCAGAAGAGGCTTTCCATTCAGCTGCAAATTGACTCTCAACCTGTTGGTTGCCTGTCCCCTGCAGCTCAAGTCCTTCTAGCACCTTAGGACTTCTCAGATACCTATGTACTCAGCACTTCCTGTCTTTTGCAATGAATGAGCACTTTCCTCCTCTCCATCCAACCAAATGCTGCTCTCTGAGTAAGAGAGCGGTAGTTTTACAGTAAGAAAGACATTATTTTCATTTTAGAGAAAAATAAAACTGGGGCCCAGAGTGTCTTTGTGATTAGCCTAAAGTCATGCAGCTTGTCCCTACCAAGAGTCACAACTTGAGACCACTTGTGTCTGATTCCAAACTCCTGTCCCTTTCTGCCAGCCACACTGTCTCTTGGATTAGTGACCTCCAAGGAATACTTATTAGCACTCAATCCCAAAATAAATATTTGGTGGCAATTTAAAATACAAGGCAGTCTGGAAAATCAGTTTTAAGTGATTACTAGTTTGAGGCTAGTTCCAAAACAGTTGTCAAACAGAAGTGATACCAATATGTATTTGTCAGTACCTGAATGAACATCAGTAATCTGTAGTTAAGGCAGATGGGTCTTCTGAGAAGTTAGTTTCCATCTTCAAGAAAGGAGATCCTTTGCTCTGTGAGCAGATTTGCATGAGGAATTTTTTTTTATAAAAATGACTATGACTGTGTTATTTTCATAACAGCTGACATTGGTTCACAGGCTGAGCTGCCCAGGAGCTAGGATTATCTTTGCAACTGAGCTGAGGTGGCCTGTAGTAGAACCAGATTTTGCTTTTGTCAAGCTATGAAGGCAAGGCCTTTGTCAAGTTCAAAGCTTCTCTCAATTTCTCTAAGGAAGAAGGGTTCCTCGCCAAAAAAATACAGCCTCTTTGAAGGTTTCTGAAACCTCTGAGGTTAAAGGACAGCTTGAATCTTTTTCCATTTCTCACCTGTATTTGCATGTTTTCTGTGGAAATGTCTTGCATCAGTTCATTCCAAAGGCAGTTATGACACTGGCCTGGCATGGGCTGAAGGTTCATTCAAGAGGAAGAAGGGAGAATTAATTTCTCTGTCAGGTGCTAAATCAGGTATTTTATACCTGATTTTCCATTGAATCATCACAACCCTATTAGGTAAATATTATGTTTGTTTAAGATTGAGAAAAAAAAAAAAAACAAAGAGACTCCTTGCAATCTGCCCAGGTAACATAGTCTACAAGTGGTACAAATGGGATTGAAATGTATGTTTGCCTGAGTCCAAAGTCCACGATCTTTCAACTCTACTCTTTCCATAGGCTTCCTGAAACTACACCGAAATTCAGCTTGGCCTTGCCTTCCCTCTCAGTCTGCTCCCTAGATACCTGACCACCTATATCTCCCATAATTTCCTCTATCAGTGCTACCTGGGGCTCTTTTAAAAAATAGATGAATCTTTCCCCAATATCAAACCTACTAATGGTAGGTCCCAGGCATGAGTATGTTTTTGAAGGTCCCCCAGGTCATTTTTGGTTAAGAATCACTACAATATAAGGATCCTTTATTCCAAACTCTACCCCCCATTAATCCTTGTGTCTACCCATGTCTTACCATTTCCCATACCAAATTCCAAACTGAGCAATTTCAGTTGCTCTTTAACCACTCCCATCTCTCTTCTCCACTGATCAAAATTCTGCTTGTTGTCAAATCAATGAAAAAAAAAAAAAAAAACTTTAGTAAGTGTTAAAAGTTTGGATAAAATAACCTCCCCACACACCATGACAAATTACAAATGAATTAAATAATTGAATTTAAAAGTTGCATGCCTAGAAAAATAGGAAATAAATAAAACAAATCATATCTTAAAACTTTGGTGGGGAAGTGGAACTTCTAAGCACGGAAAAAAGGTTTTATTAAGAGAAGAAAGTAGGTCAGATTTAACTATATAAAAAATGTAAAACTGTTGAATCAAATAATTTTTAAAAAACACACAAGAAAAATATTTGTTGTAAATATGACAAGCAAAGGTCAGCACACTATTATCTAAACAGGCCATACAAACAGGGGTAAGTAGTCGAAAGAGGGGAACCCTATCTGTCTTGTTTACCATCATATTTCCTGTGTGTATAGATGCCTGGCCAATAACAGCACAGGAGTAAATATTTGTTAAATGAAGAGATTAAAAAAATAACTTTGAGTTACCAAAAGGTAAGAGAGCAAAAGACAGGAACATACTTCACAAAAGAGGAAATATGATCATTTAACACAGAAGCGTATTACAGACCTCACTTGGAAATGTAAGAAATGGAAGTACTTAAAACACCAGTGAGTTATTATTTTTGCCTACGAAATTTGCTGCGATCGTAAAACAAAGAAAACTATAAAATACAATGTCAAACACACAAGGGCTGTTATTGACTCAGCCTCTTCGGAGCCTAACAGAAATGAGAGCGAGGTTCTGACATATTGAGATAGATGGTCACTGGAGTGGGAATTACTGGTTTTATCTGACCAGCAGCGCTCTCGGCAGACCTCAAGAACCTCAGGCAGGATTAAACACCAGCCAATCCTTCCCTGGGATGTTTCAAACCAGAGCTGAAGCCCTCCTTTTTCTCTGGCTGTGAATCTGTGAGAGTCTAACTCTGGAAGCTGCCAAGAGCCATGTCTCTTGAAACATGGAAAGAACAGATCTGTAGCAGGGAAAAAAAGAAACACTGGTTTGTAGAAAGAATCCTCCTGGCTTCAATTTCCCTGTTCCTATCCTTCCTGAGGTTATTTTCTATGTTGCTGCTCTTCCCACATGTTGATGAAATGAGTGAATCATCTCCTTGCCTTTTTTTTTTTTTTTTTTTTTTTTTTAACCCTTTTTATAGTAGGAGGGACTTCTTCTGATTTGCAAGGGCCTGATGTTAAATGTTCATGAATTTTGTAAACTGGTCGTTAAGTGGCTGAAGCTTGAAATCAGCCCTGGTGGAAGTATTGACTTCAAGGCCACAATAAGAGTATCTGGCCCATGGAAATCTGCAAATGGTACAAATCAGGGCATTTTTTCCTTCTTTTTTAATCTAAAGAGCCAGTTGTTAAACATTTACCAGCTTTCCTTAAGGTATCTGGGCTGGGCTGGATTTTGTCACTAACAATCCTGAGAATTTTGGACAATGTAGCCAGAGACGCTGACAGCACCTAAATCCCACCAGAGACATTTAATATCTCCAGATTAGAAATGAAGAAACCTCCCCCAGGCAGACCTCAAGACAGGAAAAATCTAAAGAGAACTTTTATTTTTAGACCCCAAACAGAAATTTTTAGATTTCTGACACATCACAGTCAAGGTGAGACCTGTTAGGATTAGCCATTTCTTCAGGTCTGAATCATTTTGCACAGAAAGATAATTTGGTGAGTATTTATAAGTGCCGGATGAGATAGAGCCACAGAGCAAAGAAATCCCAACAGAAAGTGCATTTGCCCCTGAGCTTAGCAAGGATCCTGCCTGGGCAGGAGTCAGGCCTGTGAGCCACAAGGGAGAAAAGAGAGCAAAGAAAACACCCAGTTTCCTTCCTCCAGGGGTCCATGGTCCGGGTCAGCTTTCTCTCAGACTGCATTCAACAGATTGGCAGAAGAAAGTGATACTACTCCAATCTCTAGACTTCCTTTAGTCTGGTGACCCTGCCCAAATGGTCCTGCCCACTGGTAAGGTGACCCAATGAGTGCCTGGGCCTCCAATTAGTCATGTTCTTCCTCCTCTTGGAAAAGAGGCAAGGGGGATGGGAAGAAGGACAGAGCCCGGAGACAGAAGCCCTTCCCCATGCGCCTTCAGAATGATTAATATTTTGGTATTAAGATAGAGCATTACAACTGTTCATATCTTCTACATCAGTGATTTCATTTCTGAGAATTATTTCTAAAGAAATACCACAAGATAAAGGAAAAGGTTCATGCACAGACTTGTTTATAACTGAGCTATTTAGAACAGGGTAAAAGAAACCTTGGAATCCACACAAATGTCTAACAATAGGCGAATGATTAATTAAATTACAATATGTTAACTCTGATGCATTGCAGTCATTAAAATGTTTTAAAGAGATTATAATAAGATGGAAAAATGTCAATGTTAGAACTAAATAAAAATTAGAATTTAAATTTTATACTCAGAATGACAAGAAATACAAAAAATAGAGGGGAAAAAAGGCAAATTAAACTATGTTTTGTTTATTACCAAAAGGATGTACTCAAAAATCTGAACTGGGGTTTTCTTCTTTGGATGGTAGAATTATCGGATGGGTTTTAGGTCTGTTCTCCGTATTTTCCAAGTTGTGTTCACTAAACTTACATAAAAATGGACGCCGTTTTCCTGAACATTCACCTTGTGCCAGGTTCAGAAGCCCTATGAAATGGGTACTTGTATTATTTCCAGTTTACAAATGAAGACACTGAGGCTCAGAGAGCTTAAGTAACTTGCCCAAAGTCACAAAGCTATTAGGTACAGGAGCCAGGATTTAGAGTCTAATCTGTTCGATTTCAGAGGCCAAGCCCATTATCCACCCCTGCCTCCCCAATAACAGAATATAGTAGATAAATAATTTACATATGTATTTGTGTAAAGAACTTCACATTAAAGAAAAATAAACTTTTGAAAGCAGTCAATCCATCCTTCAAGTCTAGTTCAAGGCTTACCTCTTTGTTGAGAACTTCCTGCTCCTATCTCCAAACCTGTGCATTGCTGTTTGCTTCCTTCACTGACTCTTACGCTGTCCTGCCTTCTTGGCTATTTTTCTTATATGTAGAATTTATACAAGTAACCAGAAAGCCTGAGGTAGGAAAAGCATCTTCTCCTCTGTTCTTTCCTTCCCCACCCCCTTTTCTTCCTGTTGTGTCCTAGAGGTCAGCTGCAGTGTCTCTGTACCATAAAATAAAATGCGTTCAAAACTCTTAAATTGATATCTTAAAGGAAGTTTAAAAGCCTTGCCCAAGATTTCCGCAAGTTCCCTGGGACCCTCCTTTAAGTTTTAGGGCCTCTTCTGCCTCCAACTCCAGGCTTTCCAGGTAACTAGTTCATTCAGGAAAAGGTCTCACCTTTCTCTCTTTGACCCAGATGGAAACTCAGCCCTTTCCTCGGTTTCTACAGAAAACCCACACTTGCAAGGCAATCCCAAAGTGTAGACTGTATTGAAGATGTGAGAGAGCCAAAGGTTTATGGGGCTGAAATTCACACTTCAATGTGAACTTAAACATCCTTTAAATAAAACTCTCTGGCCACCAGGCCCTAGAGATGTATTATTCATAGGCTGCTTTGCCCTATCCAGTATATCACAAGATCGTCCCTCTCCCCACCAGCTCCACCACTGCCTTCCTTCCTCCACATTCCCCTTTCCTCAACTCCAGTTTCTCTCTGCTCTGCATAGCCATTCAGCTCACTCAAGCCCCAATCTCAGTTCCTTACCCTCCCAGCTGTCCAGTTGAACAAAAGGACCTTTCACCGAAGCAGAACCTCCTTTTCTTACAAGACAGTTGTATTGGTGGATAGCAAACTTTGAATCTTCTGTTATATTTGAATATATAAATTTAATTGAGAACCTGCTTTGTGCAAGATGCTAGAGATACAAAACTGGAAAATCATACACAAGCAGCAATACTTAAGAACTTCAACCTTAAGTTCCTGAAGAACTTACAGCTCATGCAATAATTGACCCCCATACCAGGTCACTGGGGCTGTAACAGAGGTAGGGTCAAAGAACCATGGGGCGCAAGGTGATGGGACAGCCTGTAGATTTGGGCCCTGTAGAAATTCAAGGACCTGGCATGCAGCCACCTTGGTGTCCTTTTTTTAGCCATGCGTTAAGCTAGTGTTCCTCATATGCCCCTTCCAAAAGCTTCATTTTGAGTGTTATTTTCAGGATTCTTTCCATCATGTTACAGGACATCCAGCATTTTTTTTTTTTTCTTTTTTTTGAGACACAGTCTTAGTATATTGCCCTCAGTAGAATGTAGTGGCATCACAGCTCACAGCAACCTCAAACTCTTGGGCTTAAGTGATTCTCTTGCCACAGCCTCCCAAGTAGCTGGGACTACAGGCACCTCGCCGGCCACAACGCCCAGCTATTTTTTTGTTGCAGTCGTTCTTGTTGTTTAGCAGGCCTGGGCAGGGTTCGAACCCACTAGCCCCCGTGTATGTGACCAGCGCCCTAACCACTGAGCTATGGGCGCTGAGCTGGCCTCCAGCATTTTGACTGATCCTAGCCCCAATAACACTAACTTGACAATAACCCCACTATGAAGTGTGTAGGACATTAGCCGTCCACTAACTCTGAACCATCCCACAGAATACTATGAGCATCTTTTCAAGACCAACAAATAGATTGAGCAACAAATAAAATTGAGGATTCTATAAAGAAAGTTAATATGTGCCTATGAAGCTCAATAAAGTCCATTTCAACCTTGGTTTCCTGTTCCTGTTTTTCTTTTATTTCAAGACCAAATGCAAACCAGAGCTCTTCTTTCAGAATCTTTACAAATAAATGGGGGCGGGGGAGAGATCTCTGTTATCACAAAGGATGTTGCCTGCCTTGACATTGGTTTCAACAGTTCCTTTGCAAAATACTGTGACTGTGCCTTATTTAGCCTTACCTTGAATTTTGAATATGGAACAATGGGTTGTCAAGACAATCAAACTGCCTTGTCATAAAAGTTCTAATATTTATAAAGCACATGCTACATACTAGTTACTGTGCTGACTAGTTAAATATAATATCAAATTTAATCCTCAGAATGAACCCATAAGTAAATGATATGTCAGATTTCTAAAAGAAGAAAATTGAAGCTATGAGAATTTGCCCAAGATCACACAGCTGATAAGTAAAAGAGCTAAAATTTGAAGCCAGGTTCATCTGATTCTACGCTCCTAATATCTCTCAAATGCAACCATCTGTGGAAATAAAAATTGAATTAATTTGAGGTTATTTCTAGTAATTCAAAATAAAATGTTGAAACCAAGTATTTTATCTTTTAAGGATATAATCAGAATTTTTTTTTTTTTTTTTTTTTTTTGAGACAGAGCCTCAAGCTATCACCCTGGTTAGAGTACCGTAGCATCACAGCTCACAGCAACCTCCAATTCCTGAGCTCAAATGATTCTCCTGCCTCTGCCTCCCAAGTAGCTGGGACTACAGGCACCCGCCACAACACCTGGCTATTTTGGGTTGCAGCCATCATTGTTGTTTTACCGGCCTGGGCTGGATTCCAACCAGCCAGCTCAGGTGTATGTGGCTGATGCCTTAGCCGTTTGAGCCACAGGCACCGAGCCATAACATAACCGCTATTAAGTTTAAAGTTCAAATTGTAGTTACTGTTGTATTCTGGATTGGGATATTTTTATTTTATTTTATTTATTTATTTATTTTGAGACAAAGTCTCACTATGTCTCCCTCAGTAGAATGCCGTAGCGTCACAGTTCACAGCAACCTCAAACTCTTGGGCTTAGGTGATTCTCTTGCCTCAGCCTCCCAAGTAGCTGGGACTACAGGCACCCACCACAATGACTGGCTATTTTTTTGTTGCAGTTGTCATTGTTTAGCTAGCCAAGGCCGATTCAAATCTACCAGCTTCAGTGTATGTGGCCAGCACTGTAACCACTGTGCTACAGGTGCCAATCCTGGATTGGGATGTTTTAATTGATTTTTTAAGTTATGAAGGAGAGATATCCTTATTGTAAAATGTTATAACTTTATGGAATTACAAAGTAAAATATAAATGTCAATAGCTCACAAAAATTTGAAAAGACACTTCACCAAACAAGATGGCAAGTAAGCATATGAAAAACTACACGACATCATTCATCATTAAAGAAATAAAAATTTTCCATTAAAAGGGCTAAAATACCTGTAGTCCCAGCTACTTGAGAGGCTGAGGCAAGAGAATCGCTAAAGCCCAAGAGTTTGAGGTTGCTATGAACTGTGATGCCATGGCACTCTACCCAGGGCAACATAGTGAGACTCAAAAAAATAAAGAAAAAAAGAAAAAATAAATAAAGAGGCTAAAATGTAAAATTCTTGCCATACCAGATATAGGCAAGGATATAGAGAAACTAGAATACTCATGCACTGCTGTTGGGGTGTAAAATGGTATGATCACTTTGAAAAAGAGTTTGGCTGTTTCTTAATTAAATTAAACATATGCAAGTGAAACCATATGCAAATAAAAAGACTGGTACACAAATGTTCATAGTAGCTTTTTTTGAGACAGTCTCACTCTGTCAACATGAGTAGAGTACCATGGCATTATAGCTCACAGCAACCTCAAACTCTTGGACTCAAGAGATCCTCTTGCCTCAGTTTTTCTATTTTTTTAGTAGAGACAGGAATCTCACTCTTGCTCAAGCTGGTCTCAAACTCCTGACCTCAAGCAATCTACCAGCGTTGGCCTCCCAGAGTGCTGAGATTGCAGGCCTGAGCTACCATGCCTGTCTTGTTCACAGCAGCTTTATTCATAATAGCCCCAAACAATTAACAGTCTAAATGTTTATCAGCATATGAGTGGAGAAGCAAATTGTAATACATCTGTACAATGGAATGCTGTTCTGCAATTAAAATGAATTAATTATTGATACACTGAACAACATAGATCAATCTCAAAATAATTTTGCTGAGTACAGGAAACAAGTCCAAAAATAGTACATATTACAAAATTCTATTTATATATAATTCTAAAAAATGCAAGCTTTTAGTGACCAAAAGCAGATGAGTGGTAGCCTGGAGAAGGGGGATAGGAAAGGTTTAAACCTGGTCCAGACCTGCTTAAAAAAAGAAATAGCATGCTTTGTAGCGGGTGCCTGTAGTACCAGCTACTGGGAGGCTGAGGCAAGAGAATCACTTGAGCCCAAAGAGTTTGAGGTTGCTGTGAGCTGTGATGCCATGGCACTCACCCCTGGGGGACTGAGTAAGACTCTGTCTCAAAAAAAAAAAAAGAGAAGAAGAAAAAAAGAAAGAACGGGAGAAAGGGATTACAAATGGGTGTGTGGTCGCTTTTGGTGATGGATATATTCATTACTATAATTGTAGTGATAGCTTCACTAGTGTGCACATGTTTTAAAACTTTCTACATTGTACACTTTAAGTATTAATATATCCAACTTGTATGTCAATTATACAATAAAATTGTTCAACACACATATACTCATGCACTGCAATGGACTAAATGCATATGTCCCCCCAAAATTTGTATGTTGAAATTCTAACCCTCAAGGTCATGATATTTGGAGGTAGATACTTTGGGAAGTGACAGGTTATGAGGATGGAGCTCTCATAAATAGGATTACTCCTCTCATTAAAAAAGGACTGCTAGGGACTCCTCACCCCCTCTGCCACAGGAAGACACAGAAAGTGTCCTCTATGAACCAGACCCCTCACTGGACAACAAATTAGCCAGGGCCTTGGTTTTGGACTTCTTAGCCTCTAGAACTATGAGAAATAAATTTCTTATTGTATATAAACTATTCAGTTTATGACATTTTTCTTACATCAGCCCAAATAGACTAAGATGCACACTACACGTGCACATGCACACACACACAGTCACCTACCCCAAAATCTTCCTTCAGAAATTACCACTGATATCCATCTCATGATCATCTTTCCAGACATTTATACAAGGATTATAATAGACACACTATTCTACAAATTGCTTTGCTCATTTGGACTTTTTTCTATGTATACACATACAAATATACCTTGCTGGTTGCCTATTAGCTCAGTATGTGACTTCTTTATGATAATTAAGGAGTCTCCTGTTTGTAAACATTTTAGATGCTCCCGGTTTGCACTACAGAATTCTTTAAATCACTACAGCTCTTTCCAGAGTAGTTTTCTGGCTGAGAAGCTTCCTGCCCTATTCTTTCTCACCCAAACACCTGCAACCAAGCTGTCCTGGCCTACTTGCTCCACCTGCTGGGGCAGTTTAAGATACAACCTGGTTTAGTATTTCTCTCTGAAGGGTCTCCCAGTCTCCAGTTTGCCCTTCTCAAATCCATTTTGCCCCTAGCTGCCTGAGTGATCTTTCTAAATACTAATCTTACCCTCTCGCTCTCCTGATGAAAACTCATCACCTAAAGGAAACATAAACCTTTTGGCACAGCAAACAAGGTGGCAGTACTCTCTCTGACTCTCACCCTCCTTTCTAACCTCAATTTTCTTCATATTATTTTGGACTCCAGCAATAACCAAGTAAAGTTCTTTAAACACACAGTGCTGCTTCGTATATGTATATCTTTTTACCTGCTGTTTTCTCTCTCTGAAGTGTCACTCTGCCCATTCATATTCATGTTTGTCTGGCAAACTCCTATTCAGACTTCAAAACCCTACTTAAGAGTCCCCTCCTCTCTGCAGTCCTGTCTTTTCCCTCACATGAAGTTGATCACTTTTCCTACTATGCCTGGCACATACATCTAATACCATATCCATAACATTTGATTGTAATTTATCTGTTTATGTTTGTCTCCTATACTAACCTGGTTCCCTTCCAAAAACCCCACACTAAACTTGAGGGGTAGGACTGTTTCTTGGTCATTGTTATCTCCACAGAATCTTCCACAGTGCCCAGAACACAGGAAACTGAGGCTTAACAAGCAGATATGGAAGTAGAAAGAACTAATCATATCATAGCCTCAAGGGAATAATGCTGGGTGCTTCCTCTTTCTCCTATGAGTGTAGGGCCTGCCAAAGTCAGGAATGCTGTGGATCAAGACACAAAATCCAGAGGCCGAGGCCACTTAAAGGGACCACACCCTCTTTCATTTTTATCAAATACATTGTCAAGTAATATCCACCACTTGGGCAAGCCTGAAGGTCATTTGAATGATCTTGAACCTGGCATTCTTCATTCACTAGCTGGGGAACAAGTGACAATGAGGTTTGGGTTGCAGTTTACAGTCTTGCCCCTTTGGGGGCCACCAGAAAATGAAGAGTTTCCTCACTTTTTGCTTACTTTCCCAGAGGATAAATTGTAGGGTCACTATAACCCTCCATTTTCTCCATTTGGGTTCCGAAGGAAGGCGTTTCATTCTTTTTTTACTCTTTCATTCAACACACATTATTTATTTATTTATTTATTTATTTGGCAGAGTCTAAAGCTGTTGCCCTACATAGCGTGCCATGACATCACAGCTCACAGCAACCTCAAACTCTTGGGCTCAAGCGATTCTCTTGCCTCAGCCTCCCAAGTAGTTGGGACTACAGGCGCCTGCCACAACGCCCGGCTATTTGTTGTTGTTGTTGTTGTTGTTGTTGTCATTGTTGTTTGGCAGGCCCGGGATGGGTTTGAACCTCCCAGCCCCTGTGTATGTGGCCAGTGCCCTAACTGCTGAGCTATAGGCGCTGACCCAAACAAGCATTTTTTTGAACAAACATTTTTTAAGTGTCTACTATTCACATCAGGCACTGTTCTAGGCACTTAGGATACATAAGTGAAAAAGTTGAGCAGGTGGGGGGGTTTCCGTGGAGACATGCCTACCAAAATGTGAAAGCAAGCAGAATATTGCTGTACTTATGGTTATGGGAAATGATTTCCTCACTATTTATACCAGATTTTTGTTCCTTGAAGCTGAAAGCACCCTGACTAAGCTGAGACTCGGCATGCCTTCCTTAAGAGCAATGTTTGTCATCCACTAATCCCATCTGTTTCCTTGGCAAATAATTAGAAGGAGATGCCGGAGTCTCAGTTTCCACTGAGGGGGTTTCCTGAGGGCCTTTGATGACACTGCGTTGTCGAGTACTATCTGGTTATCTCCATCCCGGTTAATTGCCTTCTTGCTGTCAGAAGGCTGGACTGGACAGTGCGCCCCCAGGACAGGATGCCAATGGAGCAATATCCAACTGCTGTTCACAGGCACTGTCTCCATGGGGACAAAGCCACCCACATAACCCCACCCAGCCACTCTCATCTCCAGCCTGAATTACTGCCACAGCCTGCCAACTGGTCTCCTCACAGCAACCACGGTGATTCTTACAGACCTGTCATATTCTGTCACTTCTCTCCGGTCACACCCCATCACTTACAGGCTCCATGTCATCTGGTGCTGGGTTAGCTCCAACCTCTCCTCCCACACCTCCCCCTGACTCCTGGAGCTCCAGCCACACTCAAGGATGCCAGCCTGTTCCCACTCTGTTCTTCACACTCGCCCTTCCTGGGACCTAGAACATTCTTTCCCTGGACATGTGCAGGCTTACACCCTCGCTTTGTTTAGATGTCTGCTCAAAAGTAACTGCAGCATTGAGGCCTCACCTGACCAAGCACACCCCAGTGCCTGTCTCTTGCTTTATTTGTCGTTATAACACGTGTCATAAATGAAACGATCACATGGTTCTGTTCCTTGATTTCTGTGCTGCCAGCCTTTCCTCCTAAAATGTGAGCTCCTTGAGGACAAGGACCTTGCTGATTTTGTTCTCTCTTGGATTATCCAGATACAAGCAGTGCTTGGCACCTAGTAGCTATTTAAACAGTATCTTCTGAATGAATGAATGGTAACTTGACTGATTCTACTTCACTCCATGGCCAAGAGAGGTCATTCACACACAGACACACAGTCTTTGAAAGCCTCTTCTTCCTCTTCCCTGCCCTCCATTTCTTATAATATCTTTAGGAAAGCCTAATCTTTTCAGTCCCTAGATTTAAAAAAGATACATAAACATACATACACACACAGTTGAACCTCTGTTAGTTGACCACCAAAGGGACTGTAACAAACTAGCCAACATCCAAAGGTGGTCAACATAAGGAACTAGGCCTGCTGCACTGACACGTACATATGGTGCATGTCCAGTCTATGAAAATTAGGTCAAGTTGAAGAGGTGGTCAGTGTAGGGAGATGGTCAACTATGGAGGTTATACTGTATATACACACACACAACTTTTTTTAAAAGTCATGCCTGGTTAATAATATTGCCCAACTTCTTGGGCTGGGCTGATAGAGCTGTCCCTAGGAGGCCAAGCTGTTTTGAAAGTGATCAAGGAAGATCTCACAAGACTCCAAGCATAAGCAAATACGAGTGTGTACAGGGTCAGGGAGGGAACTTGCATCTCACCTCTGCACCAAGCCTAGCACAAGTTTCAAAAGCTTTGGAAGAACCCAGAAATTGTCTGGCGTGAAACTAGGCTGTCCTGTGGCTCACAGTGACAGAGGTGTCCAAGGATCTCTGTGAAGAGTGGACCTGCACATCCAAGAAAGGATAGTGAGTAGGTGAAGACAAACAAGGCGTGTGCCATGCAGTGTTTGTAAGCTCAGAGGCATGCAGGAGTGCTCAGAAATAACCAGGGAATGTTTTAAAGAAGATTTGTTTTCAGCAATACAGTGGGTAGGCACCCATGCTATCATAATCTGAGTATGAAAAGGAAGTGTGACTTCATATTCTAATCACAAGATTGTGTGGACCAGAACTTTTAATATCCAGTCAATTTTTGGATACATGAGAAAGAAAGCATGCATTAGAAATCAGAGTTAGGGCACTTCCCCTCGGTCGAAGATTCAGATTGAGCGTTTGGCGGGCGCTGCCTCTAAAGAGAATAATCAGCACACTTATGGCAGGGATTTTGTGTACAGTAATTCAGAGGCCATTAGGCAGACTACAGACTGTGACAAAAGGCATGGAGTCTCTTGTTTGTACAGATTGGATTCGTCACAGATTTACCAAGTCAAGAATTCCAGATAAAGTGTTTCAGCCTTCACCTGCAGATCATGAAAAGTATGGTGGGGATCCACAGAACCCCCATAAACTGCATATTGTTACTAGAATAAAAAGTACAAAAAGACGTCCATACTGGG
>CAUYPK010054245.1:0-14250 GCA_963574355.1 Loris lydekkerianus | reverse complement strand
CCATCATGGGGATTAAAATTTCAACATATTCTTCTTAGTAAAGTATCTCAAGAATGGAAGAAAAAGTATCCAATGTACTCAGCCCTACTATGAAACTAATTTATGGCTTTCACATGAAAGCTATAACCCAGTTATAACCTAAGGTTAGGGGGAAGAGGGAACAGGAGGGGAGGGAGGGGGGAGGAGAGCAGAGGAAAGGTGATTGGTGGGATTACACCTGTGGTGCACCTTACAAGGGTACGTGTGAAACTTAGTAAATGTAGAATGCAAATGTCTTAACACAATAACTAAGAAAACGCCAGGAAGGCTATGTTAACCAGTGTGATGAAAATGTGTCAGTCTATAAAACCAGTGTATGGTGCCCCATGATTGCATTAATATACACAGCTATGATTTAATTTTTTTAAAAAGTTGGAAATTAAAAAAAAAAGTGTATAATAAAATAAAATTTCAACATAAAAATTTGAGGGCAACACAAATATTCAAGCATAGCGGAGTAACTAACTTCCTTTCTCTCTTATATTTTGAAAGATGATTCTGATTTCCCAAATTTTGAGATTTCTCTCTCTCAAAACCTGCTACTTTGCTTTGTATCTTAGCATCCATTGTAAAGTAAAAGATTTGCTTTCTTTAAATAAATGTGCTGTCTATTTACCACACCTATGCCCCAGTAAAATAAAAAAAGACTCCATCTTAAGGTGAAGACTTTGGACAGAGCATTGTATTAGGGAACTTACTGATACCTCCAACGCTAAATAATCTGTGTCCAAAAATCTTCAGGCATTTTTTTCACTCATTTCAATTCATTAAACATTTACTCAACATTTTTTGACAGATCATACTGTTGCCCATAAATCACCTATGGGCAACATAGGTCTTGAAAAAGAGGCATGTAATCTTAGTAGTATATTAGTGTGAGATGATGATACTTGAAGATGAGGAGTAAAAAAGACAAAAGCTAGTAGGCTGCTAAAAAAATGACTGAAGGAAAGGGGCGGGAGGGGGGGAGGAGAAAAGCTTAGCCAACCATATCTTATTTCGACGGAATTTTCCTTAAGTTCCAGCATTGTCCTTGCTTCCAGCTGGCTTACATCGCCTTGGCATTTTGATATTCTACCCAGATCATATCCTGGGGCCTAGTACAGCAAACAAAATAATTCTTCTGACATAACAAGGTGGATAAAAATGTGATGAAATGGGAAGGACAGACACTAAGATGTGAAATAGAAATGCCAATGGCCCAAAGGTTTACAAATTGCTTCCCAGAGTTTGCGTCACAGCAATTTTCACTCACTTTGAAGGTTTCTCAAGGGCAAAGAATGCTTTCCTCTCCTAGCAAACAATTTCACTTGCAGGAGGAGGAAGGTATACTGTGCACATCCAGACACCAATGCTAATAACACAAACCTGATAAAAGGAGATTTAGAATTGAATCTCTTCCAAATGATCTTGTTCTCTCCACTGGGAAAGAAGCCCTTAGTTGATTAGTTGCACATTAGCAGACAGTGCATGCAGGCCTCATCAGTAAAGAAAAGATAACTTTAAACGAAAATCAGGGTCTGGGATCAAACGGGATACACTGAAAGGTATTGGGTACTTTTCTTACTCCTTTCAACATTATTATGAAAAATGTTTGACTTACCCCTGTCCTTTCAAATTTTAGGAGACCAGCTCCATAAAGAAGGATAATAAAGACACTTGCCCGTTAATGCCACTGAAATGCTGTAAGGAGTTCATTGAAAGACAATTCTAAAATGAATGTGACTGTTCTCTAGGCAATGGCCCTTGTCACTCTCTGATATTAAAGGATTGTCTCATAGAAACAGTCAAGTTAAAACAGACTGGATTCCACTTCAACAAATGTTTAAAATGTTAAAAATTAAAGTTGGTCCAAGTTAAACTTGGAAATAAAGGCATTAATCCCCACTCATGGGGGTTCAGCCCTCTTGATCTAATCACCTCCCACAGCCTTCCCGGACCAGTCCCATCACCTTGGGAATTAGGTTTCAACATATGAAAGTGGGCGGAACACAAATACTCAGACCATAGCAATGAGGTAATAGGAAGAATGTATAACATGCAATAATGTTTGTGTGTGATCCCCACGCACAGGATGTAAGGAATCCCACCCGAAGTTACACAGGAGAATGAGCACTGCCCTGGCCTTCTCTCTGACAAAGTCACCATGAAAGTAACCGCAATTTCTACATCTGCTATGGACCAGAACTGTAGCTAGACGTTTCAGGTTTTTTCTATCTCTCACCTCCCATTTATAAAGAAGTTGAAGCTAACATTAACTTGTTTGCTTAGATCACACAACTAGCCAATGAAAAAACTGGATTAAAAACCTGCCTTAAACCCAAAGCCTTGCCATTATGTTACATTTCCCTTCCGTAACCCACAACCAAGGCTTAGCAGTGTTGATCTTCTGACTTCTCTTGATAATCTACCTTTTATGAGTTACTATAACAAGTCTTTAACTAATTTTTATACTGTATTTTTACTAATTTGTTAATATTAAAGAAATATGTGAGCATATACAATACTCATGTTCATTAGAATATTCAAATGTATTGTCTACTGTTAAAAATCCCCATGAGCTCTAACCAGAGCTGCCTACCTAGTAAGAATGAAATAATACGTGTCGGTTGGCTGAGCAACATCTTATATTTACTTGAAGATCACCTATTCAAGATTCTAACCCTAGTTTCACCTTTTCTTCCTACACATTCCTTCAAGTTGAAAGTTGCACACAATTAAGCAAATTTAAAAAATTGCAACGTTGCTACTGAGGGGCTATGTTCTCTATGTAGTCACTGGGAAATTAAAACTATTTTGTAGACTTTTGAGAAATATTGCCCTCAGAGTGGCCGTAAGCATTTTAGAAACAGTTTGTGCAACAACTAAGAATCAACTCACATAAATAAATTTTCCCCCAAGTGTATATCAGTTATAAACACAAGCCTCTGCCTAACCACCTGATGTAATCATCTCCTGATTTTAGATACCATAATTAATGATACCACTATAGTATAAGATAACAAATTCTTCATCCTTAGTTTAGAGGTACTTACCATTAATAAGTCAGTAATTTTGTTATCTTCTTGTGAGCTTTGGCATATTGTAACATAAACCCGTTAATACTGGATAAATTCTGTCGGGGCCATTATGTCACGCCAATACCGCACAGGAAACAGCTGGTACAGATTGAAAGTACAAGCTTGCAAGAAGTGAGGCTCCCCAGAGGTGCAGGAGAGCCAAGCCACTGAGTAAGCTCCATCGTGGCTGCAGAAATGCCCCAAACTAGCTCTGCCATTTATTTATGGAAATGCTATCCAACAGGTGTGGGGAGGCTGCGAACAAGGACTACATGCTTAAGGATCACTACGTGCTCTTTTCCCCCGGGCTCTACTCCCACCCTTAGGCACCACTAATGTTCAAGGTCCAACACCTGCTTACTAATGAGCCACTGATCTAATCTTCTTAGACCACTTGATTACTTGAGGGCTTGACTCCAGGCTGCAAAACATCTTCATATGGGCAGGAGAGTGTCCTGCTCCCAGCATTTCCCTCAAGAACCAAATAATTGTTCTTATAAGTATGTATTCTGCCTACTACAAAAGTCTAGGTGAATTTAGGCAGAGTTTTAATCCTAGCACCAGGTTTATCAATTAGATGATGTTCAAAATTACATGTATCCTACTTATCAAAAGAAGGAACTATCTAGTTGTCTAACTACACCTTAATTTTAAAAGTTGATTTCCAGAAAGGAATATCACTTATCCCTAGATGAACCTCTCCATAGGTAAAGGGACACAAAACATTAAAGAATATAAACCCACATCTATTAAGAAAAATGGAAGATAAATATAAACTCAAATAAGGTTTGACATAGTGATACCTTTACATCTCTTAGCAGTATAACTTATTTCAATTTGGGTACAGAAACTTCCTCTCCTTTCTTAAGCTATGGACTAAAAGTTTGCTTCTCCCCAAAATTCATATGGTGAAACCTTGGAAGTGGGATTAGTACTCTTATAAAAGAAGGCAGAGAGAGCTTGTTTACTCCTTCCCCTACTTGAGACACGGCTCAAAGGCGTCACCTATGAAGCAGAAGACAAGCCCTCTGCAGATCCAGACCTGATATGCTTTGATCTCAAATTTCCCAACTTCCAGACTGTGAGAAACAAATTTCTGTTGCTTATAAATTATTCAGTCTACCATATTTTGTTATAACAGTGTCAACAAAGACAGAAGCATGAATTCGTGCTTTGAGGCCTGTCTTTGGCAAGAGCCACCAGGAGTCACTATGCCACAACCAGCATCAGGAAGAAGACGGAGAGGAAGGGGAGGAAGGAGGGGCAGGGAGGGGAGGGGCAGGAGAAAGAAGAGAAAGGGAGGGGAAGGGGAAGGAGTTTACTCCCTGTGCAAATATCTTTGTGATAAAATGACTTTTGTTCTTCTGGGTAGATATCTATCTAGTAACGGAGTTGTAGGATCAAATGGAAAGTCAACTTTTAGTGTTGACTAAACACTAAACACTAACAACTAAAAGTGTTTCCACACTTCTTTCCATAAAGCTCTATTAGTTTGCAGTCCCACCAGCAGTGTGGAAGGGCTCCCTCCTCTCCATGTCCATGCCAGCATCTGCAGATTGGGGACTTCATGATGTGGGTGAGTCTCACTGGAGTTAGGTGATATCGCACAATGGTTTTGATCTACATTTCTCTGATGATTAGAGACGGTGAGCATTTTTTTCATGAGGAATCCAACACTTGAGAACAATAATCCTTATCTCCTGGGGTACATGGAACCATTAAAGAGTAAAACAATCATTTAAATATTTATAGGTACAAGCCCAGTGACAGACAAGCCTCACTGCTTCTCACTGTCTGCAGAACCACACGCCATGAGGCTGGAACCTCTGAAATACCAAGATGCGCCTTTCATCTGTTAAAGCCTCATCTCAGCTCATCTCTGACCCTCATGAATAAAACAAAAGAAACACACAGATGAAGCAGTATGTTCTTGGGTGGTTATGAATGACTTCAAATTGAAGTTATAAAACAAGAAAGTGCTTCTCTACCTGAGAAGTATTTTAAAACCTGTGCAATCCATCGTTTCTTTACCTCAATTTGGTAGTATCTGTAAATAATGAGGATGAATTGGAACCTTCTCTGCATGAGTATTATTTGCATCATTGATCAGGAAACAGGATTTGTGCTTAACCTAGTTACAAGATTTAAAATAATTCTAGGTACCCATCAAGGCATGTAGTTTAAAATGAGCTGAAATCCTGCCATCTTGTGGGAATTTAGAAATATAACAAATGACTAGGTTCAAAGTTTCATGGTTTACATAATTTAAAATGCTTGTACAATTCTTTAATCTCATTCCATGTTTCATTTGTAAACAAATTACACTTAACTTCGTTGATCTAGACCAATAAAATCTATAATTTGAAATAATTTAGACATAGCAGAAAGCTGAAATAAGTTATTACACTTTTTTCCTCATTTTTCTAAAGCAGTTGATATGCATGGGTTCACTTATAACGTAAACTTTGTTCACTAAATAAACTGGAAAATTTGGGGAGTATTTGCAACAATTTGAAAAAACTATTTAATAAAAATAAATAAATAAATAAATAAATAAAATTTAATAAAAAAAAAAAAAAAAAAGAAAAAACTTGCAAAGGTAAAGCATAGCTCAGGTACACACAAAAAAAGAAAAGTTAAGTATGTCATGAATGCATAAAATTAATGCAGACAAATTAGCCTATTTTATCATTTACTACCATAAAATATATATAAATCTATCATAAAAGTTAAAATTTATCAAAACATACAGTTCATGGTACCAACTACCATCAAGAGAAATATAAACAACCATAAAGATGCAGTGTTAAATCATAACTGCATTAAATTAACTCTAATGCATACTGTACTATTGTAATAATCTCAGAGCCACCTCCTGATTCTATGGCAGAGGCTGAGCTCAAGTGTTGCAGGTAGCTGCTTAAAATCCTGTGTGATGCCAATCATCTCTGTGTGAGCAGTTAGTCTCTGCAGTAAATTGTGTATTACAGTAAAAACTAATCTCTCCTAGTTCTGGAGCATTTTTCATCATGTTCAATGCAACACTGTAATCTTGAATAACACCACAGGACCTGTACAAAGTGTCACTGGCGATGCTGGAAGTTCTCCCAAGAAGCAAAGTCACAATATTATAAGAAAGGGTTGAATTGGTAATATGTTCTATAGATTGAGATTGAGGTCTCAATTTTCAATATAAATGAATCTAGTATAAGTAAGACCCATTGTAAAAAAAAAAAAAAAGAAAGAAAGAAAGAAAAGAAAAAGAAAAAGAAAAGAAAAGAAAAAGAAAGTACGGGGGTGGTGCCTGTGGCTCAGTGGGTAGGGTGCCGGCCCCACATACGGAGGGTGGTGGGTTTGAACCCAGCCCCAGCCAAACTGCAACAAAAAATAGCCAGGCGTTCTGGTGGGTACCTGTAGTCCCAGCTACTCAGGAGGCTGAGGCTAGAGAATCACCTAAGCCCAGGAATTGGAGGTTGCTGTGAGCTGTGCCGTGACAGCACTCTACCAAGGGCAATAAAGTGAGACTCTGTCTCTAAAAAAAAAAAAGAAAGAAAGAAAAAGAAAGTAAATTTATGAAGCTGTCATTATAGATGCAAAAAACTCACACTGTTTGTAAAATACCTTTTTATCTCACATTGAAAATGAAGTTTTTATGTGAGCTCACTATTGCTGTAAGAATAGCTTACTTATAGGTTTTAATATGATTCAAGGAAAAAATGAGGTCAAATTCATTATGTGACAACTGAAAACAAGAGGAAGCTAGAGAACTTTTTTTTAAGCTAGAGAACTTAATGCCTGCAAAGGATGGTTTGATAATTTTAGGAAGAGGTTTGATTTTTAAAAAATCAAGATAACGGGAAAAACAGCTTCTACTGATCAAGAGGCAATAGATAAATTTCCAGATATAATCATTAAGAAAATCATTCAAGAAGAAAGGATATCTGTTTGAATAGGTTTTTAATGAAGACCAAAATCGGTTTTTAATAAATATCAATAGGTTTTACCCTACTCTGGGGCGAGGAGGGGTTGGAATGCCATAAAGAATATTAATTACCAAGGAAGAGAAATGAGCATCAGGATTTAAGGCAGAAAGGGATAGGTTAATTCAATTGATTTTTTTAAATTCCAGATTAATACAGGGGTATATACAATTAGGTTGCACAGTTTGCTTTTGTAAGGTTAAAGTCCTAGTAATAGGTGTGTCCTTCACCAAGGAAGTGTGCCATATACCCATGCAACATGTGCACTGGACATGAGTTTACCCAACTCCTTCCCACCTCCACTCCACTTAAATTTAAGCAAGTTTTTCTCTCACGTGAGCATGTAGCTGTTAACATACCAATTCTAATTTAACACTGAGTACATGTGATGCTTGTTGTTCTTTTCTTGTGATACTTTGCTTAGAGTTCTCCAAATGAGAAGACAGAGAAATGGCAAAAAAAAAAAAATGAAAAGAATGCTCATCATTCCTAATCATTAGTTAAATCCAAATCAAAACCACTTTGAGATATCAAAGTGAGAATTATCCCAGTGAGAATGGGTGACATCATAGGGTTATCATTGCTAATCGTGTTACCAATGATAGGAAATGTCCATCTTTTCACCTTTTCTCTGGTAGTATTCCATGGTACACAAATGCCACAATGTATTATCCATTCATGTCCTGAAGAGCATTTGGGTTGTTTCCATATCTTTGTGATTGTGAATTGCGCTGTTATAAACATTCAAGTACAAATATCCATGTGGTAAAATGTCCTTTGTTTCTTTTGGGCAGATACCTAGTAATAAGATTGCAGGATCAAATGGTAGATCTCCTTTTAGTTCTTTGAGGAATCTCCATACTTCTATTCACAGAGGCTTTACTAGTTTCCCACCAACAGCACACGAGTGTTCACTGCTCTCCATACCATGCCCTATGGGACCCTGTGATGTCAGCCATTCTCACTGGGATAAGGTGATATCTCAAAGTGGGTTTGATTTGCATTTAACTAACAGGAATGATGAGCATTCTTTTCATGTGTTTTTTGGACATTTCTCTGTCCTCATGAGAAAAGTCTCTGTTCATGTCTCTTTCCCACTTTCTAATGGGGTTGTTTGATCTTTTCTTATTGATTTTCTTAACTTCTTTGTAGAGTCTGGTTATCAGCCCTTAGTCAGATTCATACCATGCAAATCCATTTACTAATTTTTGTTGTTGCTGCAATTGCCAGTAGGATCTCTTCATCAATTCTTTCCCTGGTCCAATAAAATTAAAAGTTTTTCCCACATTTTCTTCTAGGGCAGTGGTTCTCAACCTTCTTAATGCTGCGACCCTTTAATACAGTTCCTCATGTTATGGTGACCCCTCAACCATAAAATCATTTTCGTTGCTATCAAATAATTTTATGGTTGGGGGTCAACACAACATGAAGAACTGTATTAAAGGATCGCAGCATTAGGAAGGTTGAGAACCAGTGTTCTAGTGTTTTTATAGTTTAATGTCTTCGATTTAAATCTTTTATTCATTGTGGATTAATTTATGTACGTGCTGAGAGGTGTGGATCCAGTTTCAGTCTTTGACATGTGACTAACCATTTCTCCCAGCACCATTTATTGAATAGGGAGTCTTTTCCCTGCTTTTGCTTGCTTTATCAAAGATCAGATTCCAACATGAGGCTGGTGTCAACTACAGATTCTCTGTTCTCCTTTTTTATGCCAATATCTCCTTTTTTATGCCAATATCATGCTGTTTTGATCACTATAGACTTTGTAGTATAGCCTGAAGTATAATAAAATGATGCCTCCAGATTTGTTCTTATTTCAAAGAATTATGTTGGCTTTGGGGGATTTTTTTCTAGTTCCCATGAAATGTAGAACTATTTTGACAAGATTTTCAAAGTATAACATTGGTATTTTAATGGGGATTGCATTAAATCTACAAATTGCTTCGGGTATCACAGACATTTTTACAAAGTTGATTCTTCTGACCCAGGAGAATCATATGTTCTTCTGTTAACATCCTCTGCAATTTCTTTTCTGAGTGTTTCATCGTTCTCGCTGCAGAGACCCTTCACATCCTTTTTAAAATATATTATAAGATACTTCATTTTCTTTGATGCTGCCATGAAGCATATTGTATCTTTAATTTGATTCTCAGCTTGACTGCTGTTGTCATATATGAAAGCTACTGATTTGTGCACACTGATTTTATATCCTGAGATATTGCTATATTTCTTTCTCAATTCCAGGAGTCTCATGGAATCCTTGGGAATTTTCTAGGTATAAGATCCTATCATCAGAAAACAGTGAAAGTTTGATCTCTTCTGTGCCCATTTGGATACACTTCATATTTTTCTCTTATCTAATTGCATTGGCTAGAACTACCAGCATTATCTTGAATAGGAGTGGTGAAAGTAGACATCCTTGTCTGGTTCCTGTTCTACATGAGAAGGATTTCAGTATTTCTCTGTTCCACACAATAGTTGGCTGGTATTTTTCATGGATGGCTTCTACCAGTTTAAGGAAGGGCCCATCTATGCCAGTTTTCTTAAGTGTTTTTTTCAAAAACAGATGATGAATTTTGTCAAATTTCTTTTTTTCACCTATTGAAAGGACCATATTGTCTCTGTTTTTACTTGGTGAATTACATTTATAGATTTGTGTGTGTTGAACCAGCCTTGTGTCCCTTGGATGAAGCCCACCTGGTTATGATGAATTATTTTTTAATGTGCAGCTGAATTCTGTTTCCTAAGATTATACTGAATGTTTTTGCATCAATAGTCATTAACAATATCGGTCTCTAATTTTCTTTTTTTGTTGTGTCCTTTACCGGTTTGGTATAGGGTTATATTAGCTTTGTAGAAGGAGTTGAGGAGGGTTCTTTTCTTCTTAATGTTTTGGAGTAAATTCTCCAATATAAATACAAGGTCTACCAAATTGAAACTATCTGGTCCAGGACATTTTTTCATTGAAAGCTTTTTTATTGTTGTTTCAATTTCATTGCTGGATGATAGCCTTGTCAAGAGTTCTATTTCTTCCTGGTTGATTGTAGGGAGGTAGCACCATTCCAGCTATTTGTCCATTTCCTCCATGTTTTCAAATATCTGAGCATAGAGATTTCTGTAGTATTCAGTGGTGATATTTTGTATTGCCATGGCCCTTGTTGTTATTTCCTCTGATTGTGCAAGACTGCTCATGACTTCTTTTTATTACATGAACCCTTCTATGATATGGGCACTGAAACTAAAGCAAGTGGAAGAAGAAGAATTAATACTATATAGAAACATTTTTAGAGAAATGAAAAAGCAAGAAACTCACACAGAAATTAAAATGTATTTTATAAAGTTATACCAACTGTGTCTACTCCTATTATCTCCCCTTCCACCTCTTCCATCTCTTCTGTCTCTACCACCCCTGAGAGAACAAGATGAACCCCTTGTCTTCTTGCTCCTTCTCAGCTTTTTCAATGTTAAGACAATAAGGATGAAGACCTTCATGATGATACACTTCTACTTCATGAATAGTACATATATTTTCTCTTCCTTATGATTTTTAATAACATTATTTTTTCCTTGCTTACTTCATTTTATGAATACCAGTACATAAAATAGATAATATACAAGATATGTGTTGATTGACTATGTTATCAACAACACATCAGTATCATGTATGTACTGTGCAAGTGTGTTATGTTCTTATCAACAGTAGGCTATTATACAACTTTTGGAGGAGTCAAAAATTACACATGGATTTTTGACTACATGGCACTTCAACATATCTATCCTCATGTTGTTCAAGAATCAACTGTACATAGAATAATGAAGGACTCTTTTAGAGTTGATTGTTTCTATTTACTAATTAGATTTTTAGTTTTCATATAGTATAATGACCCAAAAGCAATACTACATTTTTCTGTCACTGTATTATTTAAACATTTTATTCTTTTTCACCTCCTTCCTTTCTTTTCCTATATCTTAATATATTTAATCATCATCTTATTATTCTTACCTTTTTACCTATACTTTACATAAATCTATTTTTTCCTAGGTGAATATTATTTGAGATCCACATCATATTGATGGGGACATAAAACAATGAAATTAAATAACTCTTTATTTTATATATACTGAAGCCATTCAGGGTAATTCATTGAGAGATTATGCTGAAGATGAAACATTGAGAGTGACAATCTACTGGTTGCCTGGTCATGTCACTGAGTCACCAGCATTTTTCTCTTTTCAGTAAGTCTTTGGTCTAGAAATTCAAGAATGAAACCCCAAGCTGGGCGCCAATAGCTCAGTTGTTAGGGCACCAGCGGCTATATGCTGCAGAGCTGGTGGGTTCGAACCTGGCCCGGGGCCTGCTAAACAAACAAACAAAAAAATAGTCGGGCACCTGGTGGACACCTATAGTCCCAGCTACTTGGGAAACTGAGGCAAGAGAACCACTTGAGCCCAAGAGTTTGAGGTTGCTTTGAGCTATGATGCCATGCCAGTTTACCAAGAGTGACAAAATGAGACTCTGTCTCAATTAAAAAAAAAAAAAAAAAAAGAATGAAACCCCAGTCCATGCAAGTAACAGGACAAAGCTAATTTACCAAGAAAGATATAGAGAGTAGGGTAACAAAGAAGAGTAGCAAAGTTTTCAACACTGAAGGGGGGGGATTCCAAAGTGGGAAAACCCACTTGGGTCTTTTTCTAGACTATGAACACATACTGCTGTGAACAGGAGAGCTTTTGGGAATTGCATGTGGCACTTGGCCAGGAGCTGGCAGACAGAAAACATACAGGAATAAATGTATTAGCAAATGATTGTGGTTTTCACAGTTCCTGTCCCAGGGAAAGCAGCAGGGCATTTTAGGAAAGCCCAGGTGAGGTGCTGATAAGGCTGCTTTTCTCTGACACTGCTTGCATCCAGAAACTGCTGTCTGGAGAAGGCCTGTTTGCTCAGGCCTAGAAAATGGGGGTCTCTCTCCAGCCCTGAATAGGTAAACCCTATATCAACTGCAGGATAGTGAAATATAGAGTGAGAGCCCTACAAAGTCAATATTTTCTTTTATTTTCTTTCTTTCTTTCTTTTTTTTTTAAGAGACAGAGTCTCACTTTGTCACCCTCAGTAGAGTGCTGTGGCATCATAGCTCACAGCAACCTCCAGCTCTTGGGCTTAGGCAATTCTCTTGCCTCAGCCTCCTAAGTAGCTGGGACAATAGGCGCCTGCCACAATGCCCAGCTATTTTTTGTTGCAGTTTGGCTGGGGCTGGTTTGAACCCGCCACCCTTGGTATATGTGGCCAGTACCCTACTCACTGAGGAAGATGTTTGAAAGGGTAAATGAAGAGAACTCTTGTCCACTCAAATTAAAAAATGGCTATGTGTATTCTCAGGTACAGGCAATTTTCAGTGCAGTGTTCCTATGTAACCAGGTCTGAGATAAAATCATATTAAAATTAAATCCAGTTTGTATGAGCAGAAATTGTCCAATGAGGACAAGAAGGTGATGAGGAATGGAATGCAGATCATTCAAGACACATCTTTTAAAGGAATGAAATAATAGGACTTTAAAAGAAGATTAGTGATAAGAACTGCCTATCTCCTCCCTCAGATTCTGGAGTGGTATTTGGTTCACATTAGCTACCAAAGTAAAAGTAAATTAAATTTTAAAATTAAAAAAATCCCAGCAGTTCCCTGAGGCATAAAACAGCAGCCCTCTTTTGGCAGCAATACAGCTCACTACCAGATATTCTGAAGCCACACCCCCTGTCTCCCTGGGCAACCAGAGGCCTTGAGTAAAGGATTTGCCTGAGGCAACACCCACTTGCAAACAGAGAAACTCCCAGGGCAGGGCTGATCCAGAGGTCCACTTTACTGAGCCTAAGACATACCTGACCCTCAGGGGATCGTCTGCCTATTGACAAAGAAAGGCAGCAGGACAGAACTGACAGCTAACCCAATACAAGAGCAAAGACAAGCTGATTTGGAACTGAATTCATCTTCTCTTCTGCAGGGGAACCTCGAAGTTGTTCTGTTCTTTTCTGTCAGTAACATTAATCAGGGGCGAGACTGGACCTGACCTGGCCCCAACCTTCATCAAGCACCTGAGTATGTCAGGCCTCACCTCCTCCTGCTAGAGAGAGGCAGTGCGCAGCAGCCTGGCAGACTTCCTTGTGATTCAGGCAGGTGCAAACTCCTGGAGTACTGGTTCACTACAGGCAACTGGGTCAGCCAACTGCAGGATTATCAGTGACAGGGTGTGACAGTGGTACAAGGTGGGGAAGGAGGCATCAACCTTCCCAGACTGATCTATTGGCTGGGTGGCTCCCCCTAACTCCAAGCAGCACTGGAGCAAGCCACATCAGAGTAGTCACCATACCCCCTTTGATCCAGTTCCCAGAAACCTCTTAAACTCTCTCACCCGAGACAGGTGCAGACTGAGGCAATTAATTTGGACCTTTTGAACTGAGCCAATCACCTAAGGAAAAATCAGGTGGTGCCCTGGGGTGCACGAAGGAAGGTTTGATTTTCCTTTCCCAATTGTTGCTGTGGTGGACGGGGTGACTTAATTGCTGATATTTCTCCACAGCTGAGACTTCAATCCAGAGTATCTGTTTCACTAGGGTCAAGCAGAAACCAGCTGAAAACAAGACAGAACCACTTAGCCCACCATACAAGACAGGGCCCCAGTTTCTCAGACCACAACACTGTACAGGCCCTCGACAAAGCCCCAGGGGAAAAATCAAAGGGAGTAAAACAACCATGGAGCAGAAACAGTGGAAAAACTCTGGTAACATGAATAACCAGAATAGATCAACCCCCCAACAAAAGATATGGCAGATGTAAATGAAGATCCCATTCATAAACAAATGGCTGAGATGTCAGAAATCGAATTCAGAATTTGCATTGCAGACAACATTAATAAAGTGGAATTAGGAATTTGAGGAGAAATTCAAAAGTTGTCTCAAGAATTTAATGAATTTAAAGACAAAACCACCAAGGACTTAGACAGACTGAAGCAAGTATTTGCAGCCCTCAAAGAGCTGAAAAATACAGTAGAATCCCTCAGTAACAGAGTGGAGCAAGCAGAAGAAAGGATTTCTGACATTGAAGACAAAGCCTTTGAATGCTCCCAAACTCTCAAAGAGGAAGAGAAATGGAGAGCAAAAATGGATCATTCTCTCA
>CAUYPK010054241.1:0-17395 GCA_963574355.1 Loris lydekkerianus | reverse complement strand
GGATTTGAATGTAATTTAGCCCAAACTCTAAACCTTCCCAGACTTTAAGCCTCTGAAATTATGGACTGTCAATTTCATGAATGTCTAACAAGTACTTGATTTCTAATAAATATTTAATAACTATTAGTGTAGAATAAAGAGGCTCAGAAAGGTGAAGGTATTCCCCATCATTATAAGGCTGTAGGACATTAGAAGACAGCTTTTCTAAATTCTCTTCTTACCTATTGAGCCAGATACATTTGTGATCATTGGCTTTTGAGTGTCTTATGATGTCAAGAATTAAATACAATAATAAGATTCAATCTGAAATAGCTAGATAAGGAAACTTTTAAGTTTCATATATTAAAAATATTTTCCCTTAGTCACATGCAGAAATTTAATTTGTTGAGTTTACCAATGAAAGTTCAGTCTCTGTACATAACAAATTGTATTCTTTTTAGAACTTAATAAACTTTTTTTTTTTGGAAAAAAAGTACAAATTAGAAGAGGTTCTTTAAAAACTCTTAATAATTTCCAAAAATTGCTGGGAGACATTAATTGGATCCATTTTTCCATAGGAATTTCTACATATTCCTTAACTCATTTATTTTCATTATTAGAGGGAGACTCTGACCTTAACAACCCTAGAACTATTACCCCTGAAGCTGAAAAGGAGTTACAATGGTTAGAGCAACATGTACATAGTGCCCATTCGATAGAATTATTGAAAATATAAATTTCATTTTATATATTTTTCCATCTAAATATTACCCTACTGGGTTATTGGCTCAACAGACTGCATTTATTGAATGGTGTTTCCTACCACATAAGGCCACTAAAAAACTACAGCCTATGTTCAAAAAATTGCTGGCATTATTATAAAGGGTAGACACAGATTCAGACAACTTATAGGTCAAGACCCTGAAAAAATTGTGGTTCCTTTAACTAATAAACAAATCTCTGATATGTTTATCCTATCTCAGGACTGACAGATTGCTCTAGCCAATTACTTAGGGGAAATTGATAATCATTACCCGCAGGATAAAAGAATCCAATTTCTAAAGAAAACATCATGGATTCTTCCCAAGGTAGTTTCCCCCACTCCTATTACTGGAGCTCAAAATTGTTTTACTGATGCTAACAAAGAAGGCAGAGTTGGATATATCTGTGGAACTATTAATAAAGTCCTACAATCACTATGTAAGTCTGTCCAAAAAGCTGACTTGTTTGCCATCATTTTATTATTAGAAGATTTTCCTGATACATTGTTAAATATAATGACAAACTCTTATTATTCTGTATATAGCATAACATATCGAAACCACTACTATTTTTGATGATGGGACTGATTTATATTCTTTATTTCATAAATTATAGAATTTAATTAGAAATAGAACATCCAAAATTTATATAACCCAGATTAGAGCTCATACCAACTTTCCTGGTCTTCTAACTATGGGAAATAATGCAATTGATACTTTGATTAGCACAGTCCAAAAAGCACAAGAGAAGCATGCTCTTCATCATAATAATGACTCATCACTTAAACATAAATACTCCATAACATGAAAAGAAGCAAAAGGCATTATTAGAGCATGTCCTACATGTCAAGTCATTACAGCCCCACATTTACCAATGGGAGTAAATCCCAGAGGAAATAAACCAAATGAATTATGGCAAATGGATGTCACTCAGTATGCAGAATTTGGTAAAAATAAATCAATTAATTCTGTTGACACTTATTCTCATTTCTCTTGGGCCACAGCTTTAACACCTCAAAAGGCTGATGCCATAATTATTCATTTATTAGAAGCTTTTACTGTTATGGGGGTACCCCAGGCTATTAAAACTGATAATGGGTTGGCTTATATTTCCACAAAGTGTCAACAATTTTTTAAAACATACGATGTTAAGCATACTAAAGAAATACCTAATAATAGTACTGGACAAGCCGTAATTAAGAGACAAAATAGAACATTAAAAGAAATGCTTTTTAAATAGAAAAGGGCAATAGGGTATAATAATACACCCAGAAATAGAATACATTCAGCTCTTTTTACTTGACATTTTTTAAATTCAGATACAGAAGGTAACACACTAGCTTCACGGCAATTGATTAAGGAAGTTACAACTCCATTAAATCAACCTATATATTATAAGGATGTTGTTAAAGGAGAATGGGTTCCTGCAGTAGTTGTTTGATGGGGAAAAGGGTATGCTTATCTCTCCTCAGGAAATAATGAATTCTGGCTACCAGACAAATTCATCAAACTCAGAAATGATGCACCACTGACGTCACCGAGCACAAAGGCATTTAACCAGGAACCTAATAGTCAGGATGTCATCATTAACCCTGGAGAAACAACACAATCATTTGGCTCCTCCTAAACATCGGAGAATCCAACGGAACCTTAGACCAACAGCCTCAGTGACATGGAGAAGGTTCTCACAATTATGCCAGGAGACATGGTTCATAGTGAGGATGAGCAATCACCCTCTGAACACTAGAACCTTGTTTCTTGCCATACTTGCATTATTAAGCACACAGGTAAGTGCCCAGAATTATACTTATTGGAGTTATGCACAAAACCCTCCTTTACTAAGGGGATTGTCTTGGTATAAAACATCTGTCTCCATATACATTAATGAAAGTTCCTGGTTCCCTGACCCTTATGATGATAGAGGTCCATTTAAACCTGAAGAAGAGGGCACTATTGTATTCAATTATTCTACTGCAGTTACTGGACCTCCTATCTGCATAGGCTTTAAGCCCTCTTTTGTGGAATTTGGGATTCAGCAGTGGGTCAGTTTAAGCAATGGAACTTCTGATTATTACTTATTGACTACTATGACATTTACTAAATCTATTTTATTTTATTTTATTTTATTTTGTATTATTTGAATTTATTTGTAAAGGACAATATTTTTTTAATTAAATCATAGCTGTGCACATCAATATGATCATGAGGAAAAATACACTACTTTCATAAACCGTTTGACACATTTTCATCACACCCGTCTACATAGACTTCCTGGCGTTTTTTTAGTTGTTGTGCCAAGACATTTACGTTCTACATTTACTAACTTTCACATATATCCTTGCAAGATGCACCACAGGTGTGATCCCACCAGTCCCCCTCCCTCTAACCACCTCCCCCCTCCCTACCCTCCCTCTCTCCCTTCCCCCCATTCTCAGGTTGCAACTGGGTTACAGCTTTCATGTGAAAAACCTAAACTAGTTTCATAGTAGGGGTGAGTACATCGGGTACTTTTTCTTCCATTCTTCAGATGCTTTACTAAGAAGAATATTTTCCAGTTCCATCCATGTAAACATAAAAGAGGTAAAGTCTCCACCTTTCTTGAACGCTGCATAATATTCCATGATGTACATATACCACAATTTGTTAATCCATTCGGATTAATGAATCAATGGGCACTTGGGCTTTTCCATGACTTAGCAATTATGAATTGGGCTGCAATAAACATGCTGGTACAAATATCTTTGTTATGATGTGATTTTTGGTCTTCCAGGTATTTGCCTAGTAGAGGAATTATAGGATTGAATGGCAGATTTATTTTTAGATCTCTAAGTGTTCTCCAAACATCTTTCCAAAATGAATGTATTAATTTGCATTCCCACCAGCAGTGTAGAAGTGTTCCCTTTTCTCCACATCCACTCCAACATCTCTGGTCTTGGGATTTTGTGATAAGGGCTAATCTTACTGGAGTTAGATGGTATTTCAAAGTACTTTTGATTTGCATTTCTCTGATGATTAAGTATGATGAGCATTTTTTCATGTCTGCCTCCCCTTTCTCAGCCATTGCTGATTGCTTGGCTTAGTACCAACTTATTAGTGATTTGTCCATGTCCTGTCAGCTGAAAAAAAGTATTTGTAGATGATAAAAGATGCTTGTAATTGTCATAAAAACATGTCCCGTATTTGATTTCTAATGAGGCCCAGACTCCAGCATTTTCTTGGCCCTGTAAAAGAGACCTGCGGAGCAACCTCTATTTCCTTTCCATAGTTGGTAAATTTTCCTAATTTCAGGGAGCCTTCCAGCTTAAACCTCTGATTAGAAATTGCTTGTTTTTCTGTCAGTTTTAACCAACCATTTTTACACAAGCAAACTGGGGGGGAAATGTTATTTCTCTAATATAAATTGAAAATATCCTTGTGGGGCTCTCAGAGGACCAACTGTGGCAGCAAAACATGTGCTGCAGTCCAGGTCCTACCTTCCCAGGCCACGCACTACCTTGAGCCACAGGTTCAGTGTTAAAGGATGTCCCAGAGACAGCCTCTCAATCTTTCTGCTTCCTGTCCTGCCAGAGACCCCATAGACACTGCCTGGCCCTTCAACTCAACTGAAAATAAAAGAGCTGTCTGTGTAATTTCTGGTTTCTTATTTTTTAAAATAGACTTCCTATTATAGAGCACTCACTGGTTTACAGGAAAATGTGTGGAAAGTATATGAAATTTACCTGACTGCTCCCTTCACCAACCCCCATGCACTCTGTCTCACCTGTAATTAACCTCTTGCATTACTGTGGTTCATTTGTTATCAGTTAATTAGCTAATAGTAATATGTTATTAACTAAAACACACAGATTACATTAGACTCCTTTTTTTTTTTTTTTTTTTTTTTTTTTTTACATATTATCCTGTTGTTACCCCAGGCTAGAATGTTCTGGTGTCATCATAGCTCACAGCAACCTCAAACTCTGAGGCTCAAGCAATCCTCTTGCCTCATCCTCCCAAGTAGCTGGGACTGTGGGTGTCCGCCACCATGCCAAGTTAGTTTTTCTATTTTTAGTAGGGACAGGGTCTCACTCATGCTTGGGCTGGTCTCGAATTCCTAAGCTCAAGGAATCCACTTGCCTCGGCCTCCCAGAGTGTAGGATTACAGGTGTGAACCACCGCGCCAGGCCCTTTTTACTCTCTTGATGTGTCCTTCCATAGAGAAAATTTTCTCATTTTGATGTAATTCAATTCAATTTTTAGTTCTGTTGCTTATTCTTTAATGTCATCCAGAAATTCCTGGCTTAAATCCAATACCATAAAGCTTCACCCTGTGTTTTCTTCTAAGATATTTAGCTCTAAGGTATAAGTCTTTGATCCATTTTGAGTTAATTTTTTCATATGAAGTAAAGCTAAAGATTCAGCTTCATTCTTTGGCATGTGGCCAAAGTGATACCCAGTTTACTGAGCACCATTTGTGGAACATGAAAACATGAAAGACCCCCAGTAGCTAAAGTAATAAATGGGAAAGAAAAACAAGGTTGGAGACTTTCAAATTATATTACAACATTATAGTAATCAAACGATATGATACTGGCCTAAAGACAGACACATAACATCAAGAGTATAGACTTGCACTGAGAATTGGCCAAGGTAATGAACACCAAGCTTAGCAGCCCGATCCTAACATTGTAAGGACTAATACCTGAAACATAAATGCTCAGTGGATTTTAAGTGACCGTCGGGAGAATAAAGGAAAATAAACATCCATACATCTGTCTCCTCCACCATGGTTCCCAATCAGGCTTTCTGAATCAGACTATCTGGATGGGACCCTGAAGACAGTTTGGTTTTTCTAGGAAATGTCATTCTCTGTTAAAGGTCTCACATCTAGTGAGTGTCACGGATAGACACAAGCCCTCTGACCACGTGCTAAGCCCTCCTCCCCGCCCATGGCTCCTGCCCTGCCCTGCTTTCATCACAATGTCTGCCTGTGACTTGCTCAATGGCCTCCCTTGAACCAGTCTCCTGAGCCTGTTTCAGGAACCCTGACCTCTCTCCTGTGCACATTGGTCCTTCAGTTCTAGCTGTCTGTTGACTGAATCTTGCCACCTAGTGACCTTGACAGCATCTCAAACCAAAATTGAATTTATCAGCATTCTGCTGAGATGCCAAGTCTTCCTCTACTGGGTCCAAGTGGCCCCTGGTACTAAGATTGGTCTTGGGGAGCTTGAGAGACTTCAGGACAACTAGGCTGGGCAGCTTATTTGCTACAGAGCCTCACATTTGGCCTCAGTTCAAAGGGTTGTCCTCACTGTGTGGAGGAGATGCAAAGAGCCATGGCCAAGGTGGTGCAGAATCTTCCTGGGAAATCAAAATTCTACTCGCTTCACAATGTAACCTTTCTTTTCCTGCTGACTCTCATCTTGGCCTTCTTGAGCTATACCTCCCTGAACTTGAAAAACCAGCAGCTAGAAAGCATTCTAGCCAGGGCAGGCATGCCTGTGAGAGACCACCTACAAGCTGTGAATGTGGCAAGGATGGTGTATCCCCAGCCGGAGCTGCTCCTGGCCTCTAAGGTAGATGTCCTTGTTGTCACCCCTTGGCTGGCTCCCATTGTGTGGGAGGGAACCTTCAACATCGACATACTTGATGAGCAGTTCTGGCTTGAGAATGCCACCATTGGATTAACAGTGTTTGCCTTTGAAGAGTACATGCACTTCCTGAAACTGTTCCTAGAGACCGCAGAGGCACACTTCATGGTGGGGCACAGGCTGAAGTACTACATCTTCACAAACCAACCAGATCACGTGCCACTCATTAAGCCCCGTGAGGGGAGGCAGATGGTCATCCTTGAGGCCCAGAGCTATGCCCGCCACATGGAAGTGATCAGCAACTTTTCCCAGCAGCGCTTCCTCAGGGAGGTGGATTACCTGGTGTGCTCAGATGTGGATGTGAAGTTCAGTGACCATGTGGGTGTGGAGATCCTCTCGTCCCTCTTTGGGACCCTCCATCCTGGCTACCTCGGGTTGCAGCGGGAAAGCTTTGCATATGAACGTCGGCCTCAGTCACAGGCCTACATTCCTGAGGATGAGGGGGACTTTTACTACACGGGAGCCTTATTTGGGGGGTCAGTGCTGGAGGTTTACAGGCTGACCAAGGCCTGTCACCAGGCGATGATGATTGACCAAGCCAATGACATCAAAGCCAGGTGGCATGATGAGAGTTACTTGAATAAGTACCTGCTTCACCGCAAACCGACCAAGGTCCTCTCTCCTGAGTACATGTGGGATAAGCAGCTGCTGACCTTGCTTGCAGATGAGGAGAGAATGATTGAGGATCTGTGGATGTTCCGAATCACCAAGCAACTGGCAACAAATCATGGGTATGTCCAGGAAGGGCTTGAAGAAGCGCTATGGTGAAACATTCAGAAATCTGGTATTCTAAATCGGAACCACTATCAACAGCAAAGGTATACAACTCTACTTTGTTTTCCTGTCTGGTTGAGAAAATTTGTTTAGGCCTGGCGCACACACCACCATTCCCACCGACCCCAACTGAATTAGGCCTAGCACCACCCCCAACACACACACACACACACACACACACACACACACACACACACACATTTAGGCAGGCCTGATTCCTGGCATCCTGGGCCCAGGTTGAAGTTCCTGGACTGCCACCACCTTGAGCTTCTCCTAATGTGAGTGCTCTCAACCTGTCCTAACGTAGGGGATCAGTGATGAGGTCTATTCTAGAGTAAGGACACACAGCTCCTGGATACACAGTCTTTTGCCTCCTATGACACAGTCACAAAAGGACCTGCCTTGGCCCTTGACCAAGCAAACACACAAAAGCTTCAGTTTTAAGCCAAATTTTATCCTCTTTTCAGAGTCTTTGTATAAGTATAGTGTACAGGCAAGAGAAGAGTGTGATGGCAAATCAGGACACTTTCTTGGTGCTCTGGGTCTTGTCTGTCCGCTGGGAGCAAGGAAGATTCCCCCAATATCGCACCAATCAGCTGGAAGCTGATTGCTTCCAGCCCAATTTCAATTTCTTTGTGAATTGTCAGGTCCCTGTCAACCAGAAGAAAATTATTTATAGATGATAATAGGAAGTTTGCTTATGTCATGAAAGCCTGTCTCTTTTCTTTTCCCTTGGAAATGATTTCTGTGCCCTTTGGCAAGACCATTTGGTGGCCACAAATCCTGTATTTTCTTGGCTCTGTTTCTCCCCCCACTCTCTATCTCATTTGCAAAAGTGGGAAGGAAGTCACACATTGGCAACCTTTCATTTTCTTCTGTGCATAGAGAATTTTCATAATTACTTGGCCCTTTTCCATGTTTAAAAGGATCCAGTTCTAACTTGTGTGTTTTTCCATGTTCATATTGAGCAACCATTTTTACACAAAAACAATCCAGGGAAATGTTTTCTCGCTAATGAAAAATGAAACTATCTTGGTGGGACTCACAGAGGCCTGATTGCTGGCCAAGGCAGCAGAACAGATCCTGCCGTCCTTGTCCTGCCGTCCTTGTCCTGTAGTCCACCCTCTACCCCATGGCCATAGGTTTAGGGTTCAGGGTGTCTAAGAGCTGGCCTCTCCAAACTTTCAGTCCTCCGTCCCACCGGAGGCCTCACTGCCATCAGCTGCAGAGGAACACAGGTACTGTGCTATGTTGTTTCTGGTTTTATACGTTGGTTTTTAAACATCACCCTTCTGTGGTGGTTATTGTAAAGTATGGAAATCTCCCATTGGAAATCCTCATGTGCTGTTTAAAATGTAGTCTTTATCTAGAACAAGATAGGTTCTCATTCCACACCTTCACTGCGTTTCCCGTGAAGATGTTTGAACTTTTTTATTAGTTTTATTTTGCTTGTAATCAACACAAGATAATTTTATGCATTTATGGGGTGTAATATGGTGTTTTAATACATTAATATGTTGTAGTCAGAGCCATGAGCATGTGTTTCACCTCAAATACACGTCATTTCTCTTTGGCGAGAATGGATAAATGAATTTTTAAAAATGTGGTATATGTAGCATTCTGGAAGGTTGAGGTGGGTGGATCCCTTGAGCTCATGAGTTCGAAACCAGCCTGAGCAACAGCAAGACCCCCATCTCTAATGAAAATAGAGAAACTAGCTAGGTGTTGTGGTGGGCACCTGTAGTCCCAGCTATTCAGGAGGCTGAGGCAAAAGGATCGCTTGAGCCCAAGAGTTTGAGGTTGCTGTGAGCTATGATGACACCATGGCACTCTACCTAGGGGAACAGAGTGAGACTCTATCTCAAAAAATAAATAAATAAATAAATAAAACAAAACAAAATAAAATGTGATATACATGTAGATACATAATGGAATATTTGAGCCATTAAAAAAAAAAATAAAATCCTGTCATTTGCAAGCATATAGATGTACCCAGAGGGCGTAGTATGAAGGGGATGTTTTAATTTTGGAAGAAGTCAGTTCTAATGTTCAGTATGCATTTTTTGCTGTTATGCCAAAATCATGTTAGTAATAAATCTCAGGAACAAAAGAGCAGTGAGTGGGTCAGAGTTCTGGTTGCCCTTCTCAGGGGATTGGGAAGTTCTTCCATGAGCTCAGGACCCACCCAGGAGGGACCTCCAGTTTTCATCTTACTCTCTCCTTGGGCACTGTCACCACCAGCCAGGAACACACCCTCCAAGGAACGAGCTCCCTGAGGCCATAAGTTATGGAATCACTTTGGAATGGAATCCCATTGTAGAAATGAATCTTTGCCACTCGTGTTCCTGTCCTGACTTGAGCTCCATCCTCCTTCTTTCTTCATGTTGAAAGCTGGAATCCATGCACCTGACCATACCTGACACCATCTTCCCCATCCCTCACCAGGCTGATTCTAGCAAAGCACTGCAGCTCAGCTCTGCCTGCCCAGGTCTGTGTGCTGTGCCAGGCCTGGCAGGATTTCATGGGTGAGGGATGTGTGACACATGTGGCCACTGAGAGTGTGGGGGCTGGAGTCAGGTGGAACCAGAGCAAGCCAGTTTATCTTTCTGAGACTGTTTCCTCATCTGTGAAATGAGGATTCAATTAAACACAGGTGCCTCACCCTAAGATTCACCAGCCTGAGAGGTTAGAAGGATGTCAACAGCCACGGAAAGAAAGCCTTCCTCTCAGTCCCAGGGCCTGAAAGGTCATGTCCGTGATTGAGGCGACTCTGAAGATGACCTAAGTAGGCTCTCCACAAACCCTTTCAGTCTCCTGGGGGCATCTGCCATTTTCTGCCTCTTCCCAAGGAGGCCAACTTTCTGTGGGCCCTTACCCTAGTCCTCACCTTGTACCCTTTTGTAAATTTGTAAGGACAGTTTCACTACAACAACACAGTTGAGTGGCTGTGACCAAAACCATATGGCCCTGCAGGTTAACCCTGTGAGTAGTGGGGAAAGGGGAGGGACAGTCAGGCCATATGCAGAGAAACAGGGAAGAGCTGAGTCTTCTGGTTTTCGTCTTCCTCCTCACAGTTCCCTGGGGCTGCTGGGCATTACCTGAGGGCACAGCTGGCCAGGAGGGAGAGGGAGAGACAGACCATGAGCTGTGGACAAGAGCCTCTATGCGGGTCGGGGGGTGGGCAAAGGGTTAGGCAAGAACAAGCAGCCCTAGGGTCAGCAGGTTTGAATGATTTCTGCAGGCTCTAGGGCTCATGGGCTGTCCCTGATTGTCCAGGGCAGTGGTTCTCAACCTTAATGGCGCAGCCCTTTAATACAGTTCCTGTTGGTCGTGACCCACAAGTTGAGAACCACTGGTCTAGGGCAATTATGATGAGTATACAGCATAGAGTGAGCCAACAGCTTAAGAAGGGGCCAGGGCCTCAAAATTGTTTCAAGATGGCATTTTTCAAAAACGATATTATGGCCAGCGCAGTGGCTTATGCCTGTAGTCCTAGCACTCTGGGAGGCTGAGGCAGGTGAAGAAGGTCAAGACCAGCCTAAGCAAGAGCAAGATCCTGTCTCTATTAAAAATACAAAAATTGGGGCAGCACCTGTAGCTCAAACTGGAGGTAGTGGGTTCAAACCCGGCCCCAGCCAAAAACTGCAAAAAAACAAAAACAAAAACTAAAACAAAAATTATCTGGGTATAGCGGTAGGTGCCTATAATCCCAGATACTTGGGAGGCTGAGGCAAGAGGATTACTTAAGCCCAAGAGTTTGAGGTTGCTGTGAGCTGTGATGCCACAATACTCTACTGTGAGCAACATAGTGAGACTCTGTCTCAAAATAAATAAATACATATATATACTAAAATATTTACTCTCTGGCCTTTTACAGAAAAGTTCGGTCTAAAAAAGAAGTCTAGACCCCTAGTTCAAGTTGTAGGTCACAACTCATACCTCAAATGAGCTCTTCACAAATGCTTACAGAGATAATTCAGAAAATGTTAAATAGGGAAAATTTCCCATCCTGGGGATGAGTGAAAGATGCCTCAGAAGTCATGGGGTCAGTTCTCAGCCCACTCTGAGTCCTACAGGCCAGAGTGAACCCCTAGACTCAGCTGAGGTTCACCACAGGCCCAAGCTGAGCAGAGTAGATGCTGTGGGGTCACCATGGCAATGTGATCAGCCCTGTGCTCTGACCTCTCACAAACCCAAGTTCAAATTTCACCTCCACCATTTATCAGCAGCATGATCTTGGGGAGGTTACCTGTAGTGTTTATCTGTGGCTGTGTAACACAGCATAAAACATTATCATCGACCATCTCATGCAGTTTCGGAAACAGCTAGGCTGAGTGGTTTGGGCTCAGGATCTCTGATATGGTTGCTTTCAGCCAACAGAGATCATATGGTCTATTAACGTGGTGAATTACATTTATAAATTTGCATTTGTTAAACCATCCTTTCCAACCCTTGAATGAAGCTCACTTGGTCATGGGGAGGTACTTTTTGATGTGCAGCTGAATTCAGTTTGCTAAGATTTTAATGAAAAATTTTGCATCTATATTCATAGTGGTATTGATCTGTAGTTTTTTTTTTTTTTTTCCTGTCTTTGTTATCAAGGTAATATGGCTTCGTGGAAGGACTTGGGGAGGATTCCTTCCATCTCAATGTTATGGAGTAATTTCTGCAGTAAAGGATAAAGATCCTCTTTGTAGGTTTAATAAAATTAGGACATACAACTGTCTATTCTGGGCCTTTTTTTAGTTGGAAAATTTTTTTATTGCTGCTTCAGCTTTGGTGCTTGAAATCAGTCTGTTCAGGTGATCTGGTTCTTCCTGGCTCAGTCTAGAAATTTGAGTGTTTCCAAGAAGTTCTCCATTTCTTTCACATTTTCAAGTTTAAAAGCATAAAGTTTTAGAAAGTATTCTGAGATGATGTTCTATATTTCCATGATATCAGTTACAGTTTCTCCTTTTTCTTGTCTGGTTGAGCTTATTAGAATCCTTTCTTTTCCATTTCTAGTTAATCTGGCAAGAGGCTTGTCAATTTTATCTTCTCAAAAAATTTTTTTTCTTTCTTCATTAATCTTTTGAATAGTTCTTTTGTTCTCAATTTCATTTAGTTCTGCCCTGATCTTGGTTATTTCTTTTCTTCTGCTGGATAGCCTTTTCTTTTCTCGTTCCTTGAGATGATTCATTAGGTTGCTGATTGGTGATCTTTCTGTCCTCTTAAGATGGCCTTTGCTGTATCCCACAGATTTTGATAACTTGTGTCCCCATTGTCATTTAGTTCAAAGAATTTTTTTATTTCTATCTTCTCATTGAACCACTATTAGTCATCAATAGGTTGTTTAGTTTCCATAATTTTGTGTATGAATGAGTGTTTATATCAGAATTGATTTCTAGTTTTATTCCACTGTGGTCTGGGAAGATACATGGTATAATTTCTTTTTTTTTAAATTTGTTGAGATATGTTTGTTGGTCCAGGATGTGATTAATCTTAGAGAATGTTCCATGAGCTAATGACAAGAATGTATATTCAGTAGTTTGGGGTAGAATGTCCTGTAAATGTCTGCTAAGTCCATTTGTTCTCAAGTTCTGTTTTAAGTCCATAGTTTCTCTACTTATTTTCTGTTTGGAGGATCTGCCCAGTTCTGTCAGTGGGATGTTGAAGTCCCCAGTGATTACTGTGCTGCTGTTTATCGTTTTGATTAGTTCAAGCAAAGACTGCTGTAAGAATCTGGGCACTCCTCTGATGGGTGCATAAATAGTTATGATTGTTAAGTCTTCTTACTGAATTGTTCTCTTTGCCATTATATAGTGACCTTCTTTACCTTTCTTTTATTTTGTTGATTTAAAGTATAATGTTATCTTCTGATACAAGAATTGCTATACCAGCTTTCTTTTAGTTTACATTTGTTTGGGATATTGTTTTTGATCTTTTCACCTTGAGTCTAAATAAGTCCTTAAGGGTTACATGTATTTCCTGGAGATAGCAGATATTTGGTTTGTATTTTTTTATCCACTCAGCCAGCCTATGTCTCTTCAGTGGGGAGGTCAAGCCATTCACATTTATTGAAAGTATTGGTATGTGTGGTAGATTTTTGTTCATCCTGTTGGGTTGACCCTTATTATTTTGTTTTATCTCTTGAGTTATTATAGTATCTGAACTCTGAAATATGATGTATTGAAAGTAAAATCAGTTGAATTAGATTCAAAGATGGGGTTATTAATTACTATGGAGACATGTCCTAATAATAAAAGAGTTGATTCATTTGGGAAGATACAAATATGTTAAATGTTTGTGCACCTAATAGCCAGACTTCAGCCTTGGCACCTGTAGCTCAGTGGCTAGGGCGCCAGCCACATACACCGGAGCTGGTGGGTTCAAATCCAGCCCAGGCCTGCCAAACAACAATGACAACTGCAACCAAAAAATAGCCAGGCATTGTGGCAGGTGCCTGTAGTCCCAGCTACTTGGGAGGCTGAAGCAAGAGGATGACTTATGCCCAAGAGTTTGAGCTTGCTGTGGGCTGTGATCTTTTCCTATCTGAAAGAGTTGTATAACACTAGTAAAATATTGCCCTTGCAAGTTTAACAAATTTCTCCAGGAAAACCACCTGGATAAGCAGTTTTAATCATGCAGAGGTGTTTATAAGTAACTTGTGATCCTTTCAGTGTTTGTCAGAACAATAGTGATGGTCCCCTTTTTATTCCTGAGTTTTTCCTTTTAATTTCTTTATCAAACTTGCTGGAGGTTTATAAATTTTTAAATATCTTTTATAATCTCTTAGAAATTCACTTTCAGGTTTGTTGATTTTCTCTAATGTTTTATGACTTTCCCAGCAATGGATGACCGAAAACCAAAATTTAAAAGATATCATTTACAACAGCATAAAACTTACACAATACTCAGGAACAAATTGGCAAATGCCATGTAAGACATTTACCCTGAAAACTATGAAAGAGGTGTTGGTGAATTTTTCTGTAAAGGGCCATATAGTAAATACAAGGTGGACATAAAGTTCGTGTGCAATTTAAAAAAGTTTATCAGTGTAAATTGCACACAAACTTTATGGACACCCTGTATTATTGGCTTTGCAGATTATAGATGGTCCCTGTTGTGAATTTGTCTCTGTTTTTCTTTTTCTCTTTTCATTTTCTACAAACTTTAAGAATTTCTAAGCCATTCTAAGCTCATTGGCACCACGACAACAGACTGAAGCATGTTTGGCCCACAGACTGTAATTTGTCAGCCCCTACTACAAAATATTCTGAGAGAGAAAAGTTTAAAATTCTAAACATAAAAAACCATATTCTATCCTGGTGGAGTGGGCACTTGAATATTGGCAAATTGGCAATTTCGGTCAGGATCCTGAAAGTGAGTCTATAGAATTATGACCAGAGGTGTTGGTGTCCTTGGTACTTCTGCACTTAAGTGATCTGTCCTGTACCTAGATCATGGGCAGCTGTGCAGTTTGTACAAGACTCACTTAGCAAAGAAATGCCTGAAGTATTTATGCTGGCAGTTGGTTTTCTCTGTCCCGTGTCTTTGGATGCATGAACAGTGCATGCACTCATAAAAGGTGTGCCATGGCACCAAGAAGCCTGCAGACAATTAAAAAAATGTTAATGCAAGACCCTCCGCAGCCAGGTGGTCAATAGCTAAACTCTGGAATCAGACAGCCTGAGTTCAAATCCTGACTCCCCATCACTGTCACCTGGCTGACTTGAGAAAGGTTCTGTAATTGGAGAAATTTGTAAAATGAAATGTAAAAGGGAAACTGCCTGCCAGGGAGGGATGTTGTGGGGCAGCACCTGGGTGCCAGGTCTCCCCCTCAGAAACCTTCCAGGTCCAGCTGGTGACACGTGCTGACTAATGCCTTTCTAGACAGCCACATGCAAGGTGTGCCTGCTCCAGGACTGGAGCCCTAGAGTGGTCCCTGGAGGAGGCAGTGTCTGGTAGCCCTGAGCTATGATGTGGGAAGGGGTAAACTGGTGTCCTCTATGGAGGCTGCCTAAAAGGAGGAGGCCAGGGTAAATCATACTCCACACTGCTTGGTCTCTCTTCCACACTGGAGCACCTGCTCTGATGCTGCGTCACACCAGCACACTAATACTGGCATGAGACCGAGTTGATCCCTGTTGCCCCAACTCCTATCACTGCTACCCTAACCTCTCATGAGGTCCCTGGCAGGATCTAGGGAATTCTGGCCTCTGGTGACCCCAGGGAGAAGGGACACTGGTTTCTGGTGACCCCATGCAGATTCACAGGTACTAGTTGCTGCCTCTGGATTAGGTCCTGAGGAGTCTGCAGACCCAGCAACCTGGGGGTGACAGTTATGCAGAATTTTTTTCTTTTCTTTTCTTTCTTTCTTTCTTTTTTTTGAGACAGAGTCTAAGCTCACAGCAACCTCAAACTCTTGGGCTCAAGCGATTCTCTTGCCGCAGCCTCCTGAGTAGCTGGGACTACAGGTGTCCACCACAATGCCCAGCTATTTTTTTTCTCTGGTTCAGGCTGGTCTCGAGCCCATGAGCTCAGGCAATCCACCCACCTCAGCTTCCCAAGTGCTAGAATTAGAGGCGTGAACCACCTCATCTGGCCTTAAGCAGACTTTTGAAATACACAGTCCTAAGGAGTACCCCGTACCATGGGACATATTTGGTGCCAACCACCAGCAGAGAGCAGCGAGATATTTCCAAGCACAACAGAATTCTGCTGGGGCTTGGCAGCAGGGTCACATTTGACCTTCAGTGCTTTCCTTGCCTCCCTCGTCTAGCACACTTTCCCTGGCACCCATTCTAACAATGTGCATGGCTTGCCTTAGAGACGCAGGTCGCTAGAAGACCTCTCCACAAGCTGCCCTTCAAAGACTAGTTTCCTTAGTAAGCTCCACCCCTGCCTGGCCCTGTGCCATTGTCCTCCTTGCTCGTCCTGCAGGGATCTCCCCACCACACCTGAGCATCTCCTGGACCCTCTTCCCAGGGGATTCTACTGGGTCATTGACCCCCTAAATACATATCTCCTGAAAGTCCTGATGCCTCAGTGCTAATGTCAGGGCAGGGATGGGAGGCCTTCCCTTGGCATCATGGCAGGGCTCTCAGAAAGACAGCTCTGTGTGCTTGCGCTCAAAGATGTACAGACACTCAGACAAAGTAAAGATCCCTCCTCCAGGGGCAAAGCAACTTTCCTCTCTGTGCGACCTGAGTCAGCATTCACTTCCAAGAGACCTGAGCTATCCAATCACCCTCTAGATCCTTGCTTAAAAGAGACTGAGGTGAAGGAACTGGGAGCTTACAGAAAAAAGATAGCAAAGAGGGAGCATGACCAACTAGTGATCCAGGGAGGGTGAACAGAGAGAGGGCCGCTATAGTAGTGGCTTGCACTGTCAACACCTAGGCCCCTTGAGGGAGAGGCAGCTGTGCAGTCGGCTCTGCCCTGAGTCCCAGCTCCACCTCTGGATCATTCAACTTAGAAGAAGGACTTAGAACAGCCAACTCATGTTGGGGGAGGGCTCAGGCCTGAACACCAGGTCTTGACACCTATGGCACCCCTGTCACAATGAGAGAGGCCACCTTTCCAGAGTAGAAGTCTGTTTGGGGAGACCATCCCTTCCTGGCTGCAGTCAGAGTATCTGAGGCCCACTCAGCCAAAGCACACTTGTTACACCTGAAGGAGACAGCACCAGTGGGGGCATCTGCAGCAGAAGACGCCTCTGTCTCTCCTTGTGTTCTGATCACCTGGGCCCCATCCTATTAGAGCTCATCTGAAGGTGGTGACAGACCTGCAGCTATGCTGGAGACACTTCAGTTCCCCACTATCGTCAGACCACGTGGGACACACCTGGCCAGAATACATCTTCAGCATTGAAGTTTCCAACACTACACCTGTGCTTGGAGGGGCTCGTGTTCCCATCTGTAGTTGGAGCACTGGGGTTCCACATGTTGCACTGGGAGGGGCAGCACAGTAACTTGGGATGCCAGTCACCTCTTCCTGCTTCTAGTCGAGCACCTGGACCTATAAGTGCTGCCAATAAGCATGTGCCCTGAGATATTTCTATGCCCACTTCCCAGGATGTTGCGTGACCCGAGACGCGAACGAGCAGAAGCTTTGCTGTAGGTGTAAAACTCACTCCTGTAATGTTAAGTCAAGAAACAGACTATACACTCTGATATGGCGTATAGCAAAGTTCTTTATTCCAAGTTTAGGTTTTATACCTTTTCAGTCACATACACACTTAATCCCTTATCTATTAGTTTCCTCATTTTC
>CAUYPK010054240.1:0-14461 GCA_963574355.1 Loris lydekkerianus | reverse complement strand
CAGTGATATTGGACCTCGATGTGATTTAACTGCCTCTAACCTTTTTTTTGGGATACAGGGCCCAAAGGTGAAGGGTAAATAAGGGTAGCAGGGGAAGAAGGTAGGGTGAAAAACCATGTAGGCCCGTCCACAGGGGATTTTCTAGAATTTCTTTTCTTCTCTTCTCTAGATCTTCTTGGAGTGTTTTGATCTTGTTTTGCACGATCTCAAATCTGTTGGCATAAAAGTAGCACTTCTCCTGTAAAAATAAACAGATGCCTCCCTTTTTGGCAGTTAATAGGACTAATCCCCTTCTTGTTGGGGCAAGTATTTATTACATAAAAATGTACTTACATGTGTGTGCCAATTGTAAGTATGTTTGTTTATTTTTTTATTTTAATTTTAATTTTTATTTATACTCACAACAAATTGTTTATTTATTTATTTATTTTGAGACAGTTTCATTATGTCACCCTTGGTAGAGTGCTGTAGCATCCCAGCTCACAGCAACCTCAAACTCTTGGGCTTAAGTGATTCTCTTGCCTCAGCCTTTCAAGTAGCTGGACTACAGGCGCCTGCCACAATACCCAGCTATTTTTTGGTTGCGGTTGTCATTGTTATTTAGCTGGCCTAGGCTGGGTTTAAACCCACCAGCCTTGTATATGTGGTGGCCACATAACCACCTTGCTATGGGCGCCAAGCTCAGTTGTATATTTAGTGATGATGAATAGCTAATGTAAAGTATAGATTTCCCTCGCCTTTTCTTTTCTAGTTTATTTTATTTTATTTATTTTATTTTTGAGACAGAGTCTCACCCAGTTACCCTGGATAGAGTGCTGCGGCATCATCATAGTTCACAGCAACCTCAAACTCCTGGGCTCAAGCAACTCTCTTGCTGCAACCTCCCAGTAATTGGGAGTACAGGCCCCTGCCACAGTGCCCAGCTAAGTTTTTCTACTTTTTTTGTAGTGACGGGGTCTCTTTCTTGCTCAGGCTGGTCTCAGACTCCTGAGCTCAAGCAGTCCACCCCTTGGGCCTCCCAGAGTGCTAGGATTACAAGCGTGAGTCACCCACCATACCTGGCCAGTTTAAGGTATTTTATTTATTTATTTATTTATTTATTTATTTATTTATTTATTTTGGGGGGAACGAGTCTCAAGCTGTTGCCCTGGGTAGAATGCTGTGGAATCATAGCTCACAGCAACCTCCAACTCTTGGGCTCAAGTGATCCTCTTGCCTCAGATTATTTTCTATTTTTAGTAGAGATGAGGACTTGCTCTTGCTCAGGCTGGTCTTGAACCTGTCAGCTCAAGCAATCCACCCTCCTCAGGATCCCAGAGTGCTAGGATTACAAGCGTGAGCTACTCCACCTGGCTTAGTGTAATGTATTTTAATAGCTAACTTACAGGAACAGCACAGGACAGACAACATTAACAACATGTACTTGCATGTAGGACAAGTCGGTTAGAAAAGTACAGAGAATGGATGGCATCTACTGTTTTGATAAATGCTATAAACACCATTTAGTGGCTGTCAGTAAGAAGTTGATTTGTTTTTTTTTTAAATCCAAATGCTGGCATTGTCCAGAAAAATTTAACAGGTTTATTTATAATTGTTATAAAGTTGAACTGCTGAAACTTTTTCACTGAAACCTTTGACTCGCATTAATGCTTCACATCCCTGCATTTATAAAAATTCACACACAAATGAAAATGGAAAAACTGCCAATACTTGATTTCTGTCTCCTATTTTTCCACTCACATATAAGCTTAGGTATCTTTTGGCTCTGAGGGCGTTGGGGGGGAATATCTAACATTCTTAATTACCAAAAACAGGAAGATTTTTTTTTTTTTTTTTTTTGCGACAGAGTTTCACTCTGTTGCTCTTGAAATGCTGTGGTGTCACAGCTCACAACAACCTCAAACTCTTGGGATCAAAGGATCCTCCTGCCACAGCCTCCCAAGTTGCTAGGACTACAGGTGCCTCAACTGGCACCTGCCACAACACCTGGCTGTGTTTTTAGGATTACATTTTTTTTTTTTTTGAGACAGAGTCTCAAGCTGTTGCCCTGGGTAGAGTGTCATGGTGTCACAGCCCACAGCAACCTCAAACTCTTGGGCACAGTGATTCTCTTGCCTCAGCCTCCCAAGTAACTGGGACTACAGGTGCCCGCCACAACACCCAGCTATTTTTGTTGTTGTTGTAGTTGTCATTGTTGTTTTAGCTGGCCCGACCAGGTTTGAACCTGCCAGTCTCAGTGTATGTGGTCGGCGCCCTAATCCAGTTAGCTATAGACGCCACCCTATGTTTTTTTTTTCTGTTTTTTTTATGTTTTTTTTTTTTTTAGAGATGGGGGTTTCACTCTTGCTCAGGCTGGTCTGGAACTTCTGAGCTCAAGGGATCCTCCCACTTTGGCCTCCTAGAGTATTAGGATTGGTTACAGGCATGAGCTACAAGCCTGGTAAGAATTTTTTCTTTTTTTAATCATGAAATGTTTTTCCATCATAGTGGACTCTTAAGCATGTTCTCCACCAATGCAGCATGCTAGCTGGGTATTTTCTGGCATAATTGTTAGGCGTTTGGCATGGGTAGCACACAGGTTGGTGTCTTCAAAAAGGTCAGCCAGATAGGTCTCACTGCCTCCTGCAAAGGACCAACAGCTGCGCTTTGGAAGCACAGATCTGTCTTGAAGTCCTGAGCTATGTCTCGCACCAGAGCCTGGAAAGGAAATTTGCCTTCAGAAGTTCAGGGGACTTTTGATGATATCTAATTTCGTGGAGCACGGTTACCAGGGCCGCAGCGATGAGGTTTCTTCGCCCCTCCAGGAGAGGGCGCACTCTTGCCAGCGGCTTTCTTGGCCAGTTGCTCCCTGGGTGTCTCACTACAGGTGGGTTTTGCAGGCAGTCTGCTTTGTAGGACACCTCCTTACTTACCCCCTTCTACTTCAGCTGGAGCTTGCCAGCTAGAGGTGGCGCTGGCAGCTGTGAACACAATTCCCTTGCCATATTTTATCAATAAAACCTACCTGGGATAAGTTTGAGGTGCATGATGATGTGTATGATGTGCGAAGAGATCCGGGACGCCTCACCCGGCAACAAGTCCTGCTGCTTCTGCAGTGCTGTGGGAACAGTGCATACACTTGCCACAGAGTCCACCAAACAATGTGCGCGGGAGACAGGAGTTAGCAAAACTAGCATACGACGCTTTTTTTTCTTTTTTCTTTTAGACAGAGTCTCACTATGGCGCCCTTGGTAGAGTGCCATGGTGTCACAGCTCACAGCATCCTCCAACTCTTGGGCTTAAGCGATTGTCTTGTCTCAGTCCCCCAAGTAGCTGGGACTACAGGTGCCTGCCACAACGCCCGGCTACTTTTTGGTTGCAGTTACCATTGTTGTTTGGAGGGCCCGGGCTGGGTTCGAACCTGTCAGCTCCAGTGTATGTGGCTGACACCCTAGCCACTGAGCTACAGGAGCCAAGCGGGTATGACGCATTCTTAACACAGCAAAATAGAAAGTTTTCACCCCAGATTATTACCGAGACTAGAGAGCTTACCTCCAGACTTAGCATCCCTTGACTTATACATGGGATGTAGAAAACAGGCTACACTGGGGTACTTAGGGAAGATATTGAAATAGCAATACCAGTGGAGGCTTTGGCCAGCGTTGCTCAAAGCAGTGGTTTGCTGTGATGAGACCGTCTGGACACTAATGGTAACCACTTTGAGAACTTCTTATAATTGCAGAAGTCAAATGTGTCTTGTATTCATCTTTTGTTATTGTTATATATTGAGTATTACAATCTTAATAAATTTTTTCTTTCTTAAAATGTGTAGACTTTTTTTGTACCCTCTGTATTTGCCTATTCTTGAGCTTTCAATCATTGGAACCCCAAGGTGTGGTCTATTCTTAAGCCATTGTCTGTTTCATCTTTCAGAAGCACTCTTACAGTATATACTCGAGTATAAGCCGAGTTTTTTTGGCACAAAATTTGTGCCGAGTTCGGGTTTTTCGGCACAAATTTTGTGCCGGAAAAAGCTCGGCTTATACTCGAGTATATACGGTAATTTAAATTAGTATGTCATCACTTTGTCACAATAAAGTGCTCTTTCACATCTTTAAAACAAAATGGCCAGGTGCAGTAATCCTAGGCCACGGCTGGTGAATTGACTAAGTTCAGGAGGTCAAGACCAACCTGAGCAAAAGTTAGACCCTCATCTCTATTAAAAAATAGAAAAACTAGCTGGGTGTTGTGGTGGGTGCCTATAGTCCCAGCTACTTGGGAGGCTGAGGCAAGAGAATTGCTTAAGCCCAAGAGTTTGAGGTTGCTGTGAGCTGTGATGCAAAAGGACTCTACAGAGGGTGTAGTGAGACTCTGTCTCAAAAAAAAAAGTTGAAAGCTGAAAAGAATTATTAATTACTTGTAAAATTGGCCGTATAATTTTGTGCATTATTTTGCCATTCAAAAACATTTTTAGAAAACCCTAAATAAGAAAATATGTGTTAATTGTCAAATAAATACAAATTAAAGTTAGACAAACAGTGATCTAATACATTTTACTTTTTATGAGCCAGACTCTGTTTTAGGAGCTGGGAATTCAGTAAGCTGAAGATGGAGGCCATGACCTTAGGAATTTCTGCATCAGTAAGAGAAGGCAAGATTCTTAGGATTCTCCTTTCATTAGCCAGAAAACTATTGAACACCTATTTGATGTCAGGCCCAGTATGGCTCCTTGGGGTGCCAAGATTAAAGACCTAGTCTTTGCCTTCAAGGAGCTCATTTCTTTCAGGTAGAGTCAGAAACAATACAGTGGTTTAAAGGGACATGACAACACCCCTGACAACTTCAGATCCTCTAATTCTACTCTAATTTGCTATTTCATTAAATTCTTTAACTATAAAATGGAGTTAATATGACTTAATTTGTAGCTTTGTTGTGAGCATTAAATAGTGTCATGTAGCCACGTGGACCCTGACTGGCTCAGTGACTCCATCTCAGCACAGCAATCCTATTTTATGCCTCAGTGCACTGACAAATTACTACATGTCCTGGAGTTTCAGGGCTACTTGTGATATTTAAAACCGCAAATGTTAAATTGTAGGATGCTAGATCCCTGTGGTAAATGCTATGTTTGGGGCAAAAGCAGGTTGGGATGAGATTACATAGGAAGGACTCACCACCAATAGTAGAGATTGATGTTCAAGTTATTTAAAAGAATATATAAGTTGAAATTCTGGGAGAGGGCTTGGTGCTGGGAATCCTGAGGTGAGGTCTGAAGGAGTTGGTCTGGGGGTGTAGAAAAGAACTAGCAAGTAAAGCGAAAGAGATTGGGCAAGCACACAAAGGTTAGAGAGGCAAGCTTGCTTCTTCAGAGGAGCCACAGACATTCCAGCAGAAGCAGAGTATGAGAAGGGATTTTAGTCTTTTTGGTGCCACAGCCTACTTTGTCTGATAAAGCAGCTGTTTCAGAGGAATGTTTTTAAGTCTATTAAAAATTAGGAAACTAGGGGCTGCGCCTATGGCTCAGTGAGTAGGGCGCTGGCCCCGTAGGGTGGCGGGTTAGAACGCGGTCCCAGCCAAACTACAGCAACAACAACAAAAAAGTAGGAAACTAGGCAGCGCCCATGGCTCAGTGGGTAGGGTGCCGGCCACATTTACCAAGGCTGGTGGGTTCAAGCTAAACAACAATGACGACTGCAACAAAAAAAAAGCCGAGTGTTGTGGCAGGCACCTGTATTCCCAGCTACGAGGGAGGCTGAGGCAGGAGAATCACTTTAGCCCAGGAGTTTGAGGTTGCTATGAATTATGATGCCACTCTACCCGGGGTGACATAGTGAGACTCTGTCTCAAAAAAAAAAAAAGAAAGAAAGAAAAGAAAAGTAAGAACCTATTATTTGCAGTGCAGATATCAGAATATTTAAAATGCAAATGTAATATTTGAATCAATCCATTAATAAGGTCTAGCAGTGGGTGTAATACCTACTATAATCTCACGGTAACAATAAAGATACATAATGTTATAAGGTATCTGCAATAACTGGAATGTGCTCTGACAAATGTCTGATTCTTTGGGTAGTAGAGTCACAGCTACTTTTAATAATACTGGGGTTTGTTGTCTATATTCATAACCGGAGGAAATCCTAAATTTCAATTGGAGATTAGTAAAAATTAAGATGTGTTTTTTTTTCACATCCAAGTTCAATTGATCATAGACCCCAGATTATGAACACCTGATTCTAGGCTCTCTGCCTTCTGTGAGATCCTATCCTACCTCTATTCCAGTGTCCAGTTGGAGAATGCGCAAAGCTGATCAAGGTATTCCTTTCTTTAAAAATTATTTACTAGTTCCCCGGTCTTTAGGATTAAGTCTAAATTCTTTGTTGTGATTTACAAATCCCTGCAGTACAAGTCTCTCTCCACTCCCGCACTCCCGTTCTCCTTCCCAGCCAAACAGAACTTGTCAAACACAAGCTGCTTTTACCTTCTTGCTACTTTTTTTTTTTCTGACTGGAATCTTCTTTTCTGACTCTATTCCTTCTCTGCTGGGTCAACTCCTTAGCCACTACCTCCTTTAGAAATGTGACTTAACTTTTGGTCCTTGGCCTCCCAAGGCTTAGATCATACTGTGAGGAACAGATAATTAAACATGTAATTATAACACAGTCTGAGAACTGCTTTACTTATTGTCTTATCACCAGGGTTTACACTGTGCCTTGAACAATACCTGCTTAGTGCTTGGGAGTTATGCAACTCCAGAGGGTGCCATTCATACTGTATTCTGTGTGAACCGGCCCCCTCTGGAGTTGTGTAAATATTTGCCCTAGCTTGACAGTATTTTATTAATGAATAAACAAGTGAATAGGTGGCTTCAACTGGGTGTAGAAGTATACTGCAGGGACTGACTTTGGGCAGGAATCATTCCTGGATTATGTATACAGTCATGCCTGATTTAATGATGGGGTTTTGTTCTGAGAAATGCACCACGGGTTGATTTTTTTTTTTGGTTGTGTGAATACTGTAGAGGGTACTTACACAAACCTAGATGGCAGAGCCTATAGGACACCTAGGCTATCTGGTGTAGCCTACTGCTCCTAGGCTACACACCTGCATAGCATGTTACTGTACTGAATGCTACAGGCAGTTGTAACACCGTGTTACTTATTTTGTGTATCTAAACATAGAAAGGACACAGAAAAAATAAAGTATTAGAATTTTAGGGGACCACCAAGGTATATATATTGTCCATCTTGGCTGAAACATCATTATGCAGCACATGACTGTATTCAATTTTTACAATGAATGATTTTTTTTTTTTGAGACAGAGTCTCGCTATGTTACCATCTGTAGCGTACTGTAGCATCACAGCTCACAGCAACCTCAAACTCTTGGGCTTAAGTGATTCTCTTGCCTCAGCCTCCCAAGTAGCTGGGACTACAGGTGTCTGCCACAACACCTGGCTATTTTTTGTTGCAGTTGTCATTGTTGTTTAGCTGGCCCGGTCTGGTTTTTAACCCACCGGCCTTGGTGTATGTGGCTGGTGCTGTAACCACTGTGCTATGGGTGCCAAGCCTACAATTAATGAGCTTAATCTTTTTTGTGTGTGTGCATTGTACTTATGTATAATCCTGAAGAGATGGGTATTTCAATAGCTTAACAAAAGCCACTTGTTTCTGATTATAAAAGTGTTATAAGTTTGCTTGTAGGAAACTTGAAAAATATGTCAAAATATACAAAAATAAAATTAAAGGAACCCAATAATAATCTTATGATTGGATAGAACTATCTTGGGGTATTCTATATAATGATATTTGAAATGTTTTATAAATCCACATTAAACATATATTTGCACACTGATTTCTTGATTTAAAAAGTGTTAATTATATAAAATGTACAGAAGATACAGTTATCATTGAGATGCAGTTTTTCCTTTGTTAATTCTTTAATTTTGTAAATATTTGCTTAACATAAAACATGAGTAAGGCACTAGGTTTGACCTTCTGGGGAATGTAAAGATAAATTGGACACTGATCCCATTAACCAGGCACTTAGAGGCTATTGGGAAGCTCGGACACATTTAGAAACCTTAATACAGTCATAGCAATGTTTCCATCAACAGATTGCTTTTATGTGATGGTGGTCCTAAAGGGTTATAATGGAGCTGAAAAAGTCCTGTTGCCTAGTGATGTCATAGCTGTTGTGATGTTGTAGTGTAGTTAACTTAGTGTAGCCTAAGTGTACAACATTTATAAAGTATATAGTAGTGTACAATAATGTCCTAAGTCTTCACATTCACTACTCACTCACTGATTCACCCAGAATGTGTCAAGCTCTATTTTTGGTAAGTACTCTATAAAAGTGTTACCATTCTTTTTTTTGAGTCAGGGTCTCACTTTGTTTCCCCAGACTAGAATGCCAGGGCATCAGCCTAGCTGAGTTCAAGGGATCCTTCTGCCTCAGCCTCCAGAGTAGCTGGGACTGTAGGTCCCCACCACAGGCTAATGTTTTCTATTTTTTTTTTTTTTTGAGATGGAGTTTCACTTTGTCACCCTTGGTAGAGTGCCATGGCATTATAGCTCACAGCAACCTCAAACTCTTGGGCTCAAGTGATTTTCTAGCCTCAGCCTCCCTAGTAGCTGGGACTACAGGCGCCCACCACAATGCCTGGCTATTTTTGTTGTTGTTGTTTAGCAGGCCCCGGCCGGATTTTTTCCCACCAGCTTGGGAACATGTGACCAGTGCCCTAACCACTGAGCTATGGACACCCAGCCTAATGTTTTCTATTATTAGTAGAGTCTGGGTCTCACTCTTGCTCAGGCTGATCTCAAACTCCTGAACTCAAGGGATCTTCTTACCTTGGCCTCCCAGAGTGCCAAGATTAGAGGCTTCTTCCTTCCTCCCTTCCTCCCTTCCTCCCTCCCTCCTTCCCTCCTTCCCTCCTTCTATCCGTCCCTTCCCTGCTGCATTGTCTTGGGCTGGACTCAAATACCTGGGCTTAAGCAATCCTCCCACCTCAGCTACTATATGGGCACTGGCCTGGCCCATTTTTTTTAAATCTTTTATAGCATATTTTTACTATACCTTTTTTATGTTTAGCTATGCTACAAGTACCTGCAGTATTCAGTACTGTAACATGCTGTGCAGGTTTGTATCCTAGAAGCAATAGGCTGTACATAAAGCCTAAGTGCATAGTAATCTGTGCCATCTAGGTTTTTGCAAGCACAATCTACAATGTTTGCACAGTGATGAAATCACCTAACAATACATTTCTCAGAAAGTAATCCATTGTTAAGTGACACATGATTGTACAAGGCAATAAGATACATGATATAAAAAAGCTGCAGTTACTCAGAGTGAACTTTTTAAAGGTAAATTAGGACATAGTCAGCTTCCTCTTAAAACTTCCAATGGATTCCCATCGAGTTTATTTATTTTCATTTTCAACTTTCTCTTCAGAAAGAAAAAGTTGAATTTATTTTTATCTAAATTAAAAACATTTTTGTTGAAATACAACTCACATATCAGAAAACTTATTTTTTAAAGTATACAGTCTGGCCAGGCATGTAATCACACCTATAATCATAGCACTCTGGGAGGCTGAGGTGGGTGGATCCCTTGAGGTCAGGAGTTGGAGACCAGCCTGAGCAGGAGTGAGATCTGGCCTCTACTAAAAATAGAAAAACTAGCCAAGTGTTGTGGTGGGTGCCTATAGTCCCAGCTACTTGGGAGGCTGAGGCAAGAGGATTGCTCCAGCCCAAGAATTTGAGGTTGCTGTGAGAAATGACTCCACACCACTCTACCCCTGGTAATAAAGTAAGACTCTGTCTCAAATAAATAAACTGTACAATTCACAAAGTTGTACAACCGTCTCTATTTTAAATAAAATCCAAACCAACTATAGCTTTTTCTAATCTGGCTTTTGCCTACCCCTCCAACTTCATTTCATGGCACTTTTGCCTTTGCAATTGCTGTTTCCTTAAAGTAAAATCCTGGGCTGTGTTTCCCACTTGCGTTTCATATGGCTGGCTCACCCTGAGGTCTCAGCTGAACACCTCTACAGAGTAGATTTTTCAAACACATTATCCAAAATACTGTCCCATTCACCCAACTACTCTCTATCATATCACCCTCTTTATTTTCTTCACTGTATTTACAATTTATAAATTGTATTACTTATTTATTAACAGAATATTGTTGTGGCTTTCCCACTAGAAGATAAATTCCATGGGATAGAGCATAGGAATTTTTTTTAAAGCTTTCTTTATTTTAAACCTTTTCTAACTTTTTATTTTAGAAAAATTTCAAACCTGCAGAAAAGTGAGCATTCCTATACCCTTCACCTAGTCTCCGACTGTTAATATTTTGTCACATTGCTTTACTTCTCTTTTTATATATCTGTCTTTTTCTGAATGATTTGAAAATTGCTGTTATTATATTTCACCATTAAATATTTCAGCCTAAATCATCTAATTAATCATTTCTGCACAACCAAAATACCATCATTACTCTAACATTTAACATTACTATAATATCATTATTTCATATATAGTCTGTAGTAAGTTTTCTCCAATTGTCCCTTTTGGCTCTTTTGTACCAATCTAGGACATAATAAAAAATTAAGATTAGCATTTGATTAAGTCTTTTAAAGTCTCCTTTAATCTACTTTTTAAAAATCTGACATTGACTTTTGTTTTTTTTTTTGAGACAGAATCTCACTATGTCACCCTAAGTAGTGGGGTCACAGCTCACAGCAACCTCAAACTCTTGGGCATAAGTGATTCTCTTGCCTCAGCCTCCCAAGTAGCTGGGACTACAGGCACCCACCACAATGCCCGGCTATTTTTAGAGACGAGGTCTTGCTGTTGCTCAGGCTGGTCTTGAATCTGTGAGCTCAGGGCAATCCACCCTCCTGGGCTTCCCAGAGTGCTAGGATAACAGGCATGAGCCACTGCACCCGGCTTCTTTTGTTGATTGTTGAAATTGATTTATAGTGATAATTGCAAAATGGTGATTTTTCTATGGGCAGTCATCATTTCTGTTCTCTTCACAGCTGTATCCTCAGTGCGTGGTATAGTACTTGGAATGTTAGACGCTGCATGCATATTTGTTAAATAAATGAATGAAAACCTAGTTTATGTAGTATAAATCAATCATAAATCCTTTCAAAATGGCAGCAATGTGGTAGATTATTCTGGTGTTAAGGATAGAACTTTGGAGTGCTTCTGAGTGAACTATTAGGCTACTTATTGCATTGGGGTCAGCAAACTATGGCCCATGAAACAAATCTGGTCTGCCACCTGTTTCTGTATGCTCTATAAGCCAGAAATGGTTTTCACACTTTTAGGTTAATGGAGAAAAAAATCAAAAGAAGAATAAATGTATCATGATATGTGAAAAATATTTGAAATTCAGATTTCAGTATTCATAAATAAAGCTTGATTGTGACACAACCACCCTCATTTGTTTTGATAATGTTACGACTGTTCTCCCAGTACTATGGTAACATTGAGTAGTTGCAACAGCGATCATATGGTCTGCAAAGTCTAAAATATTTACTACCTTACCTTTTATCAAACATGTTTGCAGACTCCCACGTTAGCTCTTAAACCCCTTCATGGTGCAGTGTTTTATACATAAAAGGCATTTAATACATGTTTGTTTGATTATATTGAACCTATGAAGTCTTTCAATTTGATTTTTCTGACTTAAATTCCTTGCCTGGTTAATGGGTAGTATCTTAAGATGAAAAGTGGTTTTACTATTTGTTAAAATTTGCTTATCCCTTACAGATTAATAAGGAGAACAATACATTTACATACCTTTAAAGCAGGTTGAATGTGTTAAGTACCACAAGAAAGTTACTGCTTATATGTTACTGGCTTCAGGGAAAAAGAATTTGTTAAACTGCAGCAATTTGGAAAAAACTTCAGAATTTCACAACAGTTGACACTGGACTTTTAGGTCTTATAGGAAGAGCAATAATGAAACTGGAGATGGGATATCATATGTGAAGATAAAGCTGTGATATGGCTGGCCTGGCTGCAACACAGAAGTGTAGAGAGTGCTCATGTGTTACGCGAGACTGGGGCTCACCCATGAAGGAACTGCATATCCCAGAATTAGAGTCTATACTCTGTTCCAGCCATTTGTCAACACCTACTTACACGTAAGCCTTCAGCAATCTTGGCTTTTCCTTATCACTTACCTGAGAAGTTCTCTTGAAGGTTACCTGTAATCAGCAGAAAGACCAATGACTTTTTATTAGATTTCATCCTTCCTTGTCTATCTGTAACATTCAACACTTGAATTTTTCTTCTTTCTTTCTTTCTTTCTTTTTTTTTTTTTTTTGAGACCAAATCATCTTACTTTGTTGCCCTCAGTAGAGTGCTATGGTGTCATCGCTAACAGCAACCTCAAACTCTTGTGGTTGAGCAATCTTCTTGCCTCAGCCTCCTGAGTAGCTGGGACTAGCTGCTCTTGGGGTCCTGGCCCCGTCCTGGGTGATATGGGGCTTTGCCATGTGCAGGCCTCTCTCTCCCTCCCCAGCAAGTCGGAGATGGTGGGAGGGAAAGAGAGACCACAATGCCCTGGTATTTTTTTTTGAAACTAGGTCTTACTCTTGCACAGGCTAGTTTTAAACTCCTAAGCTCAAGAAATCCACTCACCTTGGCCTCCCAGAATGCTAGGATTACAGACATGAGTCACTGAGCCCAGAGTGAATCTTCCCATATGAAAAAATGCTTATCATCCCTAATTATTAGAGAAATGCAAATCAAAACCACTCTGAGGGTTTGGCACCTGAGCTGGCAGGTTCAAATCCAGCCCGGGCCCACCAAACAACAATAATGGCTGCAACCAAAAAATAGCCAGGCACTGTGGCGGGCGCCTATGGTCCCAGCTACTTGGGAGGCTGAGGCAAGAGAATCGCTTAAGCCCAGGAGTTGGAGGTTGCTAAGAGCTATGATACCACGGTACCTACCCAGGGTGACAGCTTGAGGCTCTGTCTCAAAAAAAACACAAAAAACAAGAACGAACGAACCAAAATCACCCGCCGATATCATCTCACCCCATTGAGAATGGCCCAAATCACAAAGTCTCAAAACTGCAGATATTGGAGTGGATGTGGAGAGAAGGGAACACTTACACTGCTGGTGGGACTGCAAACTAATATAACCTTTTTGGAAGGCAGTGTGGGCAACCCTCAAAGAATTCAAAGCTAGACCTCCCATTTTATCCTGCAATCCCATTGCTGTCATCTACCCAGAAGAAAAAAATTCCTTTTACCACAAAGACACTTGCACTAGACTGTTAATTGCAGCTCGATTTACAATTGCCAAAATGTGGAAACAACCTAAATGCCCACCAACCCAGGATGGATTAACAAGCTGTGGTATATGTATACCATGGAATACTATTCAGCCACTAAAAAAGGTGGACACTTTACATCCTTTGTATTAACCTGAATGGATGTAGAAAATATTATTCTTAGTAAAGCATCACAAGAATGGAGAAATAAGAATCCTATATACTGGCTCGGCACCTGTAGCTCAAGCAGCTAATGCACCAGCCACATACACCAGAGCTGGCGTGTTCGAATCCAGCCCAGGCCTGCCAAACAGCAATGATAACTACAACCAAAAAATGGCCAGGCATTGTGGCCGGCACCTGTAGTCTCAGTTACTTGGGAGGCTGAGGCAAGAGAATCGCTTAAGTCCAGGAGTTGGAGGTTGCTGAGAGCTGTGATGCCCCAGCACTCTTCCCAGAGTGACAGCTTGAGGCTCTGTCTCAAAAAAAAAAAAAAAATCCTATGTACTCAATTCTGATATGAGGACAATTAAGGTCCTAGTACACAGTGGGGGGGGGGGGGGGTGTGATAGGGATTGTTCAGAAAGGGAAGGTCAGGGGTGTTGTACATCTTTTGGGGGTAGGATACAACTACAGGAGGGTCCTTATCTAACAAAAGCAATCAATGTAACCTGGTTCTTTGTACCCGCAATCAATTCTCAACAATGAAAAAAAAAAAAACCCTTTCCTCTCTAACTCATTATCTATACTCCCTCCTCTGGTCTCTTTTCTATTGACAGAAAACAGAAAGCAGTTATAATCAGGAGATGGCTGTAAATTGGAAACAGGCCCCAAAACAGGTTCTTTTTTTTTTTTTTATTATAGATAAAAATATGCACCATAGATGTGACCCAACCCATCACTCTCCCTCCACCCAAACCTCCCCCCTCCCTTCCCCTTCCTTGGTCCTTTCCTCATAGTCATGTGGTATATAGTTGGGTTATAGCCTTCATGTGAAAGCTATAGTTTAGCTTCATAGTAGGGCAGGTTCTTTTTTTTTTAATTTTTTTTTTTTTTACTGTTAAATCATAGCTGTGTACATTAGTGCAATCAAGGGGTACAATGTGCTGGTTTCATATACAATCTGAAATATTCTCATCAAACTGTTCAATGTAGCCTTCATGGCATTTTCTTAGTTATTGTA